>JAHKKF010522261.1:1325-13531 GCA_019740295.1 Labeo calbasu
AGGCCTACGATTAATTGGATGCAAACAGAAACATAAAACCAGTCCTAAATGAAAGAAAACAAGTTAACAAAAAAATTGAAACCAATATTTGGTGATAATATACCATAATGAGAGATTTATAAGCAATTGTTTGGAGTCCGGTTATTTTTGACCGGGAACACCGCAAGTGACTTTGTGCAATTTTGTACAGTTTTGTCTACTTTCGGATAAATAAGCCCTATGATTAATCCGATGCAAATAGAAACACAAAACCAGTCCTAAATGAAAAAAACACAAGTTGACAAAAAGATTGAATCCAATATTTTGTGATAATATAGCATGATGAGAGATTTATAAGCAAATGTTTGGAGTGGAACATGTTTGACTCAAGTGTGACAGGAATCCGAACACAACCAGAGGGTTAAGAATATTTGCATCATCTTATGTGCATGAGGAATCTTGCTGTTTGTAATCAAAAGGAAGGTCGTGAAAACTTTATGGTGCTTTAAAATGTTTTGTGCCTTTTGTGGGGCTCAACAATAACACAGAATACTATCCGCACAATATCGGATTTGGATCGATCTGATTATATTATATACATTATATATATACAGGTATACATACATATATAATATATACAGGTGCATCTCAAAAAATTAGAATATAGTGAAAAAGTTACATTTTTTGTTTGTAGCTTATTTCAAAAACTGAAACTATTCTAGATTCATTACATGTAAAGTGAAACATTTCAAAAGTTTTTTGTTTTAACTTTGATGAGCTTACAGCTCATGAAAGTCAGAAATCCAGTATCTCAAAATATTAGAATATTTACATTCGAGTTTCATTAAATGTCCATCCCGGGTATCTCTTGTTCTTTGAAACCACAATAATGGGGAAGACTGCTAACTTGGCAATGTTCCAGAAGACTAGGGCTGTCAAAATGGCTGAAAAACTAAATTCGAATTTTGTACATAAATATTATTATAATTCGAATTTAAAATGCATAATTTCAGTTAGGGTGAAAAAGGCTGTGAGGCCACTAGAGGGCGCATGGAGTAAGATATTACTAATTCACGTTTATTCACTAGCACCAGCTGTTGTTGTTGCCATAATACTATTTCATAAACAGTTCATACATATTTTTTCAAATGTCAAGGATTGTCCCACCATCATGGTTCTGATATTACCAGATTACAGTGTTGTCTACCCATATCTGAAAAGATATCCCCCCTAACATCATTATCTTTTGAGATACAAATATAACAATTTAATCGATGCAAAAAATAGTTTTCTTTAATATGAAGGCTAAAATAAAACGTATACAACAAATATCATGTGAAATTATGGCAGATCTGGATAGCAGATCTGCACAGACTAGATCTGTGAAAAAAAGCATAATGTTTAAAATAATGTTTATAAACCAGTTATAATCAGTTAAGTTCCTTAAACAACTATAAACAAAACAGCATCATGTATGTATGTATGTATGTATGTATGAGTTTAATACAAAGGACCGAAAGCCAATCACACAGAGTACCTTTTCATTTAAAAACATGAGATGCAGTGGGATGGGGGGAAAAACCCCCGCCATAAAGTCTCAAGATGTTTTTTCAAAGTTGAACTTAGTTAATTTTACATGGCTTTATAAACATACGTCTTAGTCCATGGGCCAAGCCAGAATTTGGTACCACTTAAGGTGGCAAAATCTTTTTGGTACCAGTTTGTTTATTGATGTTCTGACATCATTTATTGATGGTCACAGGTATAATCGAGCAGTAAGGCTCCACAAGTGTGAGGCTTTCCTGAGACTAGCATGGAAAGGTTTTCATCCATGGTTAGAACAGAATCATCAGGAAGATCTTATTCACTTGGAAGCAACTCTGCAAGCAGTCGAAAACCTGTGTGAAGAAATATCTCAGAAAAGATTTGAGGAAACCCTCGAGCAAGATTCATGTCAGTGCATTCTGACACGATTCAATGAGTTCCTCAGCTACCTTAGAGAAAACAATGGTCCCCTGACTGCCTGAGGCGGATAACCGTATGCTCCTATGTGCAAATCATGCCAGAATGGCTATCAAATAACCACAGTTATTGTGAGTCAGGATATGGATGTCATGATAAAACTGCCCCTTTTATCAGAAATCTGGCACTCAGAACTGAACAAGGTACATCAACATCAGCAACCTTGCTCAGCTCTTTTAAAGATGACCTATGCTCTTATAGGAGTACATGCCTTTACGGGTTGTGAAAATGAAAGTGCTTTTGCAGTACGAGGAAAACTTACCGCTATCAAACTTGTGAAAGGAAACAGGACATTCCAGGAGTCTTTAAAATCAGTGTGAACATCCTGGGCTGTATCAGAGGACTGTTCCTGTCTTGCAGATTGATGTGCTCAGAAATGTGCAAGCTACAAACCTGCAGCAGTCAGAGGGAGGAGGAGGAGGATACCGATGTCATGAAACTAGTTGAATATGATGATGATGAATTTAATGAACAAGGTAGAATTATGTTGTTTTTCTTTGTATGACATGTCCTGTTCAAACAAAGTTAGTTTTATCCCCCTACAGTGACAACAAGTGTTTCTTCTGTCCCGCAGCATGCTAATTTGGTGACTTTCTGCGTCTTGTGTCATTTATTAAAATGTTTATTATAAATGTTTATGTTGTATTATACCAAAAGAATATGCCAAAAGTGTGGGTCAAGACAAAGCCTGTCAGGAATATCAGTCTCAGGGCTGTTGCTACATCGCATTTACCTTAGTCACATTTAGGTTTTAGCCATACCTTATCTTTTCCACCTCCACCTATGAATTTGCAGTGTTTCCAGATGTTTTTATGCACATTTGGAATTTATGCATACAAACAACTGGAGGGAAACATGAATAGGCCTACTGTTAAATTATGTTGAGAATTTATATTATGCTAATTTAATTTAATTTTCATATTGTTCATTCTGTTAAAAATGTTTTATAAAAAAATATAAAAAATTTAAACAATTCAAGTTTGTATTCAGGTTTTGAAACATTTGATGAAACTTAAATTTAAAAGAATTTTTTTTCAAAGATTAAGGACAAAATATGTTTGCAGTTACATAATAACAAGGTCATAGTCATGTATATTTCATAAAAACAAGAGTAACACAAAAAATCTAGCTTGTATTGTTGTGTTACTTTTGACCCAACCAACGGGGTTAAAAGTAACAATGTGCAACTTATGTTCAAACTGAAATGAATATACTGAAGTCTTTCTACATTTTTTTTTAAAATACCACCTCCACCTGGTATTAATAGACCACCCTTCTGAGTTATAGGCCATAGCAAAAATATATCTCTATCTATAACTTTATCATTTTAAATGATGTTTTTCTGAAAAGTGGTTCTTTTGTCCCTGCTCTCTCCTACATACTGTAAAAATTAATGCTATTGTTTGCAAATATGTGACCATGGATCACAAAACCAGTCATAAGGGTCAAGTTTTCAAAATTGAGATTTATGCATATTCTGAAAGCTGAATAAATAAGCTTTCCATTGACGTATGGTTTGTTAGGATAGGACAATATTTGGTTGTAAATAATAAATAGTTGTAATCTGGAATCTGAGGGTGCAAACAAATCAAAATATTGAGAAAATTGCCTTTAAATTTGTCCAAATGAAGTTCTTAACAATGTATATTACTAATCAAAAGTTAAGTTTTCATATATTTACAGTAGGAATTTTACAAAATATCTTCATGGAACATGATCTTTACGTAATATCCTAATGCTTTTTGCCATAAAAGAAAAATCAATAATTTTGACGAATCCAATGTATTTTTGGCTATTGCTAGAAATATACCCCAGCGACTTAAGACTGCTTTTGTGGTACAGGGACACATGTAAGGTTAAAGGGTGTTTTTAGAGTAAGAACAATTTCCCCTTCATGAGTTTACTTCCTCTTTTTGAACGGGGTTCATTTCTCCGTGTCGTAAACTCTAGGGACAAGGCTTCTAAATCAGGGTGTTTTTAGGGGCGTGATATTTAAATGATGATTATTTTTAGCCACCACATTTATTAACATACGATCATTCGTAAGACAGGATTGGCGGCACACAAATGTTTCATGAATCACACATGAACTCCGTCATGACAAATATTGCTTAGTGCACCTTTAATGATCATACACGTTTCTTCTGATCATGATGATCATATAAACCTTTTTTATTTCTGACTTTTTACAGCATGACAAAGCTATATTAAATACAACAGTCACAAAATGTCACAAAAATTGTACAGAGAAAATACAAGCTCTATGTTCAGTTCAGTGTGTCTCATTGTAGAATGTGAAGAGCTGCTGGATTCAGTGCAGCAGGATGAAGGAGAGCAGAGAACAGCAGAGGAACAGGAAGCTCTGAGTGACGCTCTGAGCACGATTAGCACTTTGAATGACATTCTGACTGACACTCTGATCACCATTACACAGGTTCCCCTCACAGCATGAGACACCCTGAACATCAGTAACCAGTGTCGTGCCATTACAAATAGATTTGGAGATACAGCCTTTTAGAAATTTTGACTGGCCCCCGATATTCGCTGATGAGAAGAAACAAAACACAAAAAAAGGTCAATGTGATCTGTATCAAATGCTCATAAGAGAGATAAAATAACTTTTTTTTCCAGATTCTCACCTGTTCCTTTAAAGCAGAGGTCTTCACTCCCTGAGCAGCTCAATATGTTTGAGCAACTTTGCCCATCACAAGAGTAACATGTCTTTCCATTGGGGACATTAGAGGGATCTACAGGATGAAAACAAGTATTCTTTTATTTTATTATCTGAACAAAATAGAATATCTAATGAAACAACACTCTTTTAGCTGCTCTATTCAATTAATTCACAACTGACAAGTTGCACCCTGTATTGTCTTTCCTGACTGAATGTCCTTTGCGAGTAAAATGAGCATTGACCTTAAAGATAGTCACTTGCATATGGTCAGCAGTGTTGGGGGTAATGCATTACAAGTAACGCAAGTTACGTAATAATATTACTTTTTTCAAGTAACGCATTACTTTTGAATTTCTAAGAAAATATCTGAGTTACTTTTTCAAGTAAGTAACGCCAGACTAAATGTGAACATGCATTACTTCATCTCACTCACAATAGATTCACTATTCCTCAAAAGGAATAAAACCAGTGAAATGCAAATTCAGAATATGACGCAACCCTGCAAAAATTACATATGTTAAATAAAACAAATATCCTTTATGTATTTAATTCCATTTTATTAACCGGTGTCTTTGCTGCTGTCGATGATGCAGTTCAGTCATACTAATAAGCAAAAATTACTTTAGATAAACTAACATTTGTGCTTCATTTTTTTTATAGCTGAAGAGTGATCTCCTGCATAAATGTACTTTTCTTTCAGCCTGAGGTGAATTCATTTCACTTTCGGTGTAAAAGGTCTTTTACATTAGAATGGTTTTATAATAAAAACAAAGAAGCAAGTCCTTCCCAGATTTAAAAAGTAATGCAAAAGTAATGTAATTGGTTACTTTTTCAGGGAGTAATGCAAAATTGTAATGCATTACTTTTAAAAGTAACTTTCCCCAACACTGATGATCAGGAAAGCACAATACCTGGAGCATCTTGGGTGTTACACTGATCTGTGCTACAGCACACCAAAGAATTCTTTGCAGTGCCAAAATTCATAGATCCACTTGCGCAGTCAACAGCACAATCTTTAGCCATGATGCTACCTGAAAACAAGAATGATTCAGGAAGACTAGTTCAACACATTATTTTCATGGGAAATATATTTATAAATGTCAAAATGAAGCATTTTCTTATTTCAGATATTGATTCAATTTTAATACGAATTCTATTGTTATAGCTTAACAATCGAAGAGAAACCAATTAAACAGCAGAAATCTAAATAAAATCTAAATCTAAATTCTGTGATGTAAAATCAAGTTACAGTACATTTCCAGTGAAGCAGCACCAGTAAAAAAAATACCAGCATCTCCATCAGTCAAATATAACTGAATTTCAATCCATTGTATTAGACTTACCAAATTGTGTTGTTGTTGTTAAACTCACGCACTTGGAAAATCCACTGGGACATGTTTTTACTTTTTTAGTTGTACAAGAACCCATCAGACTCACACAGAAGTAACAGTTGAAAGAGTGTCCTTTAGGAATTAAACAAAACGAGGTAGTGAGAGAAAGACATTAGTTATCTGTATTTGTACCCAGGAACGTAACAAACGCTATTTGTCTTTGTACCTGCAGTAAAAAGAATAAACAGAAGGAAAACTGAGATTTGCAAATCCATCTTTGATCAGGAGGTGAATTTAAAAATGTGCCTGTTTCAGTGTCCATTTTATAGCTTGTCGAAGGGGTGGATCTTTATGAGCAAATGAGAGTTAAAACAAGCAATAGATTATCTCTTTGTGTTCTGTATAAGAAAGTTGTGCATCAGTTGTTCATATGAATGCTTTATTTTATTTTATTTAACTTACTTTTGTTTGTTTTGAGGGGGAAAAAATAAATAAATAAGACATCAGCATACGCAGACACACAAAAACAAGGAAATAGAATGTAGGTGGGACATCCTGTTTCAACCTTCTGTTTAAACAGATCCAACAAAACCAAGTTTCATTTTCTCTGAAATAACAAATGATCAGATTTGAGACAACAGAGTTATTTTAATCCCATTCTCAAAAACATGACTAAAATTATAATGTGAAATATTTGTAAATTATATTATTATTATTGTCTAGTCCAAAATAGGAAAAATATCCATCCATGCATTTTCCAAACCTGTTGTTCTTTGTAGGGTTATGAAGATGCTGAAGAATAGGTAAAATATACTTCTCTTAATTGTTTTTTTAATATATTTCTAATGAGTATGGTTTAATATTTTAAGTTGTTTTAATTGATATCAGAACTAAGAACAAAACAACAATAAATAAATAATAAATAAATATAAATAAATACTGAAATACTTGTAATACTAAAAAACAAAAAAAACAATTAACCTTTAAAGAACAAAAAAATGAACTAACAGAAAAAAAGCACAAGAAAGAAAAAAATCCAAAAAAATTTGAGGGGAAAACTGCAAAGGGATGCATTATGCAGACTAAAGGAAATCCGGAAATGGTTGCCACAGTTTGAAATCATTACTTTTAGTTGGGCTCAAAAGAATTAGTTAGTTAGTTAGTTTTACTTAGCCGCTGTTAGAGGTGCAGAACGAAGGTATATGTTGATGAAATTGCATTAGTGGCTTTATTTTAAACATGCACAAAAGAAAAAAAAACATATTTAGTGCCTTTGCATTTATTCTGAAAAGCAATAAACCAGTGTTTAAGGTAGTGGTAAGGTGTTTTTTTTGTTTTGTTTTGTTTTGTTTTTTTTTTTGCTATGATTGATTGTTTTGCAAAAGAAAAACTAAATCTTTATCTAGTGGATGTTTGTGGAAGTTCTAGTGCACATAAACTTGCATAAACTGCTTAGATTAGACTTAAAAAGTCTGTTTCTGAAATGTAAGACTTATTACCCCTTGTCTACTGCCCTATCATACACCGCAAGCGTTTCAGCCCAACGCAGTTATCATTTTGACGTCCAGCGCCACGTTGTTTAAATAAATGCACTTGCGTCCATCTGTCAATAGTGCTTGTCTGAAAACGAGGTTTGTTTAGACTCATTGCTGGTGTTTGTTATTTTGAGGCAAATTAAATGAATTGCGCTATTGACAACCTGGTCTAAAGTCAATGGCTCAGTATGTATTTATTTTTTTTATTCAGTGCACAACGCGCATATCTGCTTATTACACAAACATGCCACCTGCGCCATGCGCTTAGATCGTTAAAATAGGGCCCTAATTTTTAGATGCTTCCACTTCCACAGTGAAGAGAACATTCAGTACCAGATGTAAACTTATTCTCTACTTTTGAGTTTCTTTTGCAGTGCAAACATGCTTGTTGTGCTGCTTGATATTGCAACGTGGTGTTTTTTACCATGTTATTTTAATATATTACCTAATTTAATACACTGGTTTGTAGGTCAAACAGTTGGACCATTCACTGTTTGTTGTTATTCTTGTTATTTCCCCAGGGCTGGCTCGTGGCATAGGCGGAACAGGCAAATGCTAGGGGCGCTGCCGATCCCTAGGGGCACCAAAATGTGTGAAGTTTATTTTTATTATTTTTTTTTTATTATTACCAACACTACTTCAAAACTATGAAATGAAAATATTACAAAAAAAAAAATTGTCCCTTAAAAACATAATTGTTTTATTACTCTCCCGACTCACCCCATTTCAAAGCATGATCAATCTTCCCCCGGCCCGGCCCACTTCCTTATAAATCAGTTACCTCATAGAGAGTGATAGATGTTTACTAATAAATTACCACTATGTCCAAAAGACCAAAGCCCTCTGGTGCCCAAGGAGGAAAAAAAGAAAAGAAGAAGAAGAAAAACAGGACAAAGACAGAGGTAATGTGATGTAATGAATGATGATCATATAAACAAACTAGACGTGGTAAAAGTTTGTGAACAAACTTTATGTTGGCCTAATTTAAAATAGGGTATAACAATGTCTGGAGTTCCAGAGATCCGAGATTTTTCGTGCCACATGAACATGAACACGTTTTAATCATATTTTTACGCTATAGTTGTGTAACATTTGGGAATTTATGGTATTTTTAATCATTTGAGTTGGATAATTTAGTAATGTTTGTATATAACTAGGCTTATTAAAAATAGCAACATTTAATTCCTGGTGACAATGTTAGAAAGGGCTGTAGTTTAGTAGAACATTGATGCCATCTACTGAAATTGAGCATTTCAAATTTATTTTTAAGATTAAACAACAACTTTACTGTATGACAGAGAAGTGTTCAAACAAAACTGTATTAGTTTTGTTCAGAAATACCTGATGTAATTATTCTTGCTGTTTGTGTTTAGTTCATAATGTGACTTAGGCAACACCTATATTTTTATAGTTTCACTGGAAACCATTTAAAATTTTCCATAATGAACAAAAATTATACTGTTGCAAATGTATTGAAATAATTTCCCTATAGTGGACAATAAACCATTAAATCACACCCATAGGCTTACTTCTGCATTAAAGAAAAAGGTGTATGTTGAATACAGTAAATCTAAACCATTTTTAGTATTTCTTGTTATTCAGTCTACAATGTGCATCCTGAAGGCAAAACATACAATTCGGATTTTTGGATGAGTTTGTTACACAAATGTCAAATGGAATATATATTTCTGAAGCAATGTACATCATGAACCTGAAGGTTTTATTTGTGCAGATACAAAATAGCCTGCACTTTTTGGTGGATTCTATTGTACAAGCTTACAAAACGGCATATATAGTTGTGCATTTATAATGTATGCATTTGTAGGAGCTCTTCAAATATATTATTTATGTATCAGATTCATATGAGAGGATGCATGTTGTGAGAAGCAAGTTACACAGTGGCATGAGAGATCTTCTGAAAATTATTACAACCTATTGTGTTATGCTAACCTTTAACACATAACGTAAAAAAAAACCCTGCTTGTTCATTTATTGTATGAACGGAGCAAGAACATAATATAAATGTCTAAAAATGCATATTTGTAATTTAGTTGAATGATAACGTTTACTTTCTATTTAATTGCTCTGAACTGAATGTCTGAAGCAAAAGCCAACTTGGTTTAGCAAACTCTTTTTAAAACTGTAATATTTTTTATACTTTATTATATATTCTATAATAACATTTGGGAAAATACGTATTTAAATACAGAAAAAAGGGAGCGAAAATGAAAGTACATTTAATAACAGATGTAATTGCTCTACAAATTTTTTGTTTCAGTTTTGTCAGTGTTTTGTTTATAATTTTTTAAATAAAATACAAGTGTTCCAATCCCCAAAGCACTGTTCACTGAATTTCGTACGGTCCACTCCAACACACACCAAACTTGCATATTTTCTTTATTAGAAGTAAGTTTGGCATTAGAATGTTTTTGAAACTGATAGATTAAAGAAAAAAACACATGCACAGTTGTGTTAATTAAAATCGACTTAAGTTCTTATAATGCAGCAAAACATCTGCATTATAAGAACTCAGGACAACTGATGTTTGCATACAGATCAGTCACCTTGTCATTTCTAGGCTGGACTACTGCAATGCTGTTCTGGCTGGACTTCCATCATGTGCAATCAAACCTCTACAAATGATTCAGAATGCAGTATAGCACACTGGTCTTATAGCCCCAAAGAGCCCTTGTCACACCGCTCTTTCTCTGTATCTTTATCTCTTTATCTGTGCACTGGTGTCACATTCAGTCCCTGGAGGGACACACAGCTGGGGTTGGAACTAAACACTGAAGGGCTGATCTGTCAGTTGCGGCTCCCACAACTGCGAACTCAGGACAACTGATGTTTGCATACAGATCAGTCACAGGCTCTGCCGCACCCTGCTACTTCCACTCTCTCTTGCAATTCTACATCCCCTCCAGAAGCCTGAGGTTGGTACTTCAGAGACATCTTGTGGTTCCATCAGAGAGAAGCACAAAATCACTTTGCAGAACATTTCTGTTTCTTGCAGGCGGAATGTTCTTCCCATCCCCCATCTAAAATGCAACGTTTAACTGCAAAAAAAATCCTTTTCCTTAATCCCTCCCTGATTTAGCCTGTACTAATTAATAATAATTTTGAGCTGTCTGATGTCAGCAATTGCAACGGTTTAGGTGCAGAAAAGAACATCTGCTGCCACCTGCTGTTTTAACCTTTATTTAAATAATTTTTCCCTTGTTTGATAATTAAATAATTATCATTCATGTCTGTGTTGAACATGATGATCATTTATTTATTTATTTTATTTTAATAATCAAAACGTTTTTATATTTGTAGTGTACATTTTGTAAATTTTTACAGCATGACATGCTGTATTAAGTATAACCTTAACAAGGTGAAACAAGGTGGTGTAGTATTTTACTTCATAAAATGTCACATCAGGATGTCACAAAAAAAAAATCATATCAGGACGTAAAAAAGCTGCTGGATTCAGCGCAGCAGGATGAAGGAGAGCTGAGAACACCAGAGGAACAGGAAGCTCTGAGTGACACCCTGAGCACCGTTAGCACTTTGAATGACGTTCTGGGTGACACTCTGAGCACCGTTACACAGGTTCCCCTCACAGCATGAGATGCTCTGAACATCACTAACTGATGTTGCAGTATCACAAAGAGATTTAGAGACACAGCCTTTTACAACGATTGACTGGCCCCCAAAACTCCCTGATGAAAAGAAAGAAAATAAAGGTTTAAAAGTTGGAAATTACTAAATGTGATCTGTATCAAATGCTCACATATAAGAGAGGTAAAAAATTTTTTTTTCTTTTCCAGATTCTCACCTCTTGCTTTAAGACAGTCTTGAGTCTTGACTCCCTGAACAGCTCAATATGTTTAAGCAGCTCTTCCCATCACAAGAGTAACATGTCTTTCCATTGGGGACATTAGAGGGATCTAATTTAAAGTTTTTTAAAGTATGTTCATTAATGCACTCAATACTTGGTCGGCAGCACAAATCACAGCATCAATGAAGTGTGGCTGGCCAATAAAGCACAGTAATATCATGGTCAGCAAACCACTTGGAAGTGGTTTTTGGCACTGCGGGCAGGTGCTAAAGTCCTGTTAGAAAAGGAAATCAGCATCTCCATAAAGCTTGTCAACAGATGGAAGCATAAAGTGCTCTAAAATCTCCTGGTAAACAGCTGCATTGACTTTGGACTTGATAAAACATGATGGACCAACATCAGCAGACGTCACAGCACCTCAAATCATCACTGACTTCAGAAACTTCACACTGGACTTCAAGCAGCTTGGATTCTGTGCCTCTCCAGTCTTCCTCCAGATTCTGGGACCATGATTTCAACATGAAATGCAAAATATACTTTTATCTGAAAAGAGGACTTTGGACCACAGAGCAACAGTCCAGTTCTTTTTCTCCTTAGCCCAGGTAAGATGCTTCTGACGTTGTTTCTGTTTCAGAAGTGGCTTGGTAGCCCTTTTCCTGAAGACGTCTGAGCGTGGTGACTCTTGATGCACTAACTCCAGCTTCATTCTACTCCTTGTGAAGCTCTCCCAAGTGTTTGAATCGGCTTTACTTGACAGTATTCTCAAGCTTGCGGTCATCCCTGTTGCTTGTGCACCTTTGCCTACCCAATTTCTTCCTTCCAGTCAACTTTGCATTTAATAT
>JAHKKF010522261.1:13581-25461 GCA_019740295.1 Labeo calbasu
AGCACATATTACAGCAAATTCCTTGCTCCTAGCACAAATTACAGCATCAGTAAAGTGTGACATGTAAGCGATCAGCCTGTGGCACTGCTGAGGCACTACTGACCCTTCAGATCGTCTGTATATTGTTGAATGGACTGTTTCTCATCTTTTTCTTGAAAATATCCCATAGATTCCATATGGGGTTCAGGTCAGGCATGTTGGCTGGCCAATTAAGCACAGTAATATCATGGTCAGCAAAACACTTGGCACTGTGGGCAGGTGCTAAAGTCCTGCTGGAAAAGGAAATCAGCATCTCCATAAAGCCTGTTAGCAGATGGAAGCATAAAGTGTCCAAAATCTCCCGGTAGACGGCTACATTGACTTTGCACTTGATACAACACAGTGGACCAACACCAGCAGACATCATGGCACCCCACATCATCACTGACTTCAGAAACTTCACACTGGACTTCAAGCAGCTTGGATTCTGTTCCTCTCCGGTCTTTCTCTAGACTCTGGGACCATGATTTCAACATGAAATGCAAAACTTTTATCTGAAAAGAGGACTTTGGACCACCGAGCAACAGTCCAGTTCTTTTTCACCTTAGCCCAGGTAAGATGCTTCTGATGTTGTTTCTGCCCTTTTCCTGAAGACGTCTGAGGGTGGTGACTCTTGATGCGCAAAATCCAGCTTCTTTCTACTCCTTGTGAAGCTCTCCCAAGTGTCTGAATCGACATTACTTGACATTTTCTCAAGCTTGCGGTCATCCCTGTTGCTTGTGCACCTTTGCCTACCCAATTTCTTCCTTCCAGTCAACTTTGCATTTAATATGCTTTGATACAGCACTCTGTAAACAGCCACCCCATTCAGTAATGACCTTCTGTGACCTACTCTCTTCGTGGAGGGTGTCAATGATTGTCTTCTGGACCATTGTCATGTCAGCAGTCTTTCCCATTATTGTGGTTTCAAAGAACAAGAGATACCTGGAATTTATACTGTAGGGATGGACATTTAATGAAACTCAAAATGTAAATTTTCTTATATTTTGAGATACTGGATTTTTGACTTTCATGATTTCTCTAATCATCAAAATTAAAAAACAAAAAACTCTTGTTTTACTTTACATGTAATGAATCTAGAATTGTAACGATTAAGTCCAAATGAAGGAGAGATGTGGATGAACCCAAGTGCAGTTTATTATAATCCAAACGTGAACATCCAAAATGCAAACATAATACAAACATAGACGTGACTTGACTTGACATAAACAGACTTGACCTAGCATGGACAGACTTGGCATGAAACAGGAACAAGAATAGATACACAAACTCACCAACAGCAGGTACACACTTCAATACACGACAAGGCTACAAGAGGGCTACTTATTCCAAACAATGAGGGTCACAAGAACCAACCAATGAGCAAACAGACACATGACTTGAACAACCAATGAGAACACACTGAACAAGGGAACCAATAGCAGAAATACATAAGGGCAAGGGAAGCAAGACTAGACAAGGAACATGGCAAAACTTCAAAAAAATGACATGAAAAGATTACCATGAACCAAAACCCAAAAACCCCACAATACATGAATATATGAAAATTTAATTATTTAAAATATATTTTTTTGAGATGTGTATATATGTGTGTGTGTGTGTGTGTTATGTTATAATACATTATGTTATATTTTATATTATATTTTTGGGAAGTCACAACACATTTTACAGCTTGATCTAATCTTGACTTGCAATACAAAGGTAAAATTATAACATATTTTAAGAGTCTATTAATATTCACACACTGTCATGAAGGCCTTTACTTTAAATTTGAAGGAGAGATAATTATTTTAAATTACTGACAATTTGACATAATTATGGCCCAAAAATCTGAAATTACAAAGTAAGAATTTAAAAGGAAATCCATTTAAATCACCCAAAACATTTATTATTATTTTTTAATATCTCTCTGTCAGTTAATACTGAAACTGTCCATTATTTTGGAGGCGGGCTGAAATGTGCTTGCTTGTCGGTGGATTTAGCCACTGTGAGTGGATTGTGCATTCAGTGTTATTACCGAAATTTATTGAGCATTGCAATCATCCCTTTTCGCCCCTCCGTGCTATTCTTGAGGAGACTCTATTGGTGTCTAAAGGCGTGATGTGCAGAAGGATTTACTGCAGTCCATTCCACATGACTTTTTATGTATCTTGGGGTGAACTATATTTTTTTAAGTGTTTTTCTTTTCTCTTTTGCTTTTCCGTGCCTTTGCTTTGGCAGTGATTCATGCCGTGCCTCGCAAACCGGTAGCCCCTGGAATTGCTCTCCTGGCTATGTCCTGGCTCCCTCTGTGATGAATGCTGTATGCTCTGCGCTCTGTCTATGATAAACTGTCCATAGTGCCCTCATAAATTGCTGTGTGGTCGAGTCCGAAACAGCTGTCACGGGGAAAACAAACAAACAAACTCCACCGTCAACCACAGTGAAATGCTTTGCGTGTCAGCCAAAAACACGCTTCCCTTTTCAGCCGATCTGTTTGCTTCTAATTTGCTTTACTCTGAAATGAACGCATTTATGAGCGCTGGGAAATATTGCACGTCACGGGCCAATTTTATGCTAAATGTTATTACAAAATACGATTTTTAAAAATGAGCTCATTACATATGCATGTGCGTTTCCATTTCCATCCGATTAATTCATAAGAAAGGCCTATATGAGGAAAAAGCCTTGAGGGTTTATTGAAGAGTCTCTCTAAATTTAACAATGACAGCGGCCTCAAGAACCGCCTGGCATTTAAGTAAATCTTTCGGATCAATATCTCCAGCGAGTATTTTACAACCTCTTGGCTCAGGTAGAGGTGATTTAAAGGAAGAAAGCCAGCGGTGCGCAGAACCTTATTAGATAAAATTTGTCAATTAAAACTGTCTCCTGAGTCCTGATCTAAACGACCCGTGGCCGTTGCCATGCATATTTTCCTTATGCTGTCCGCTTCTCTTGGTAACTTCAACATTAGCTCTTTTATATGTGAAACACATGCAGTTTTCATGTTTAAGTGTGTGTGCTGCTGTTCGTAAGTGCTAATGTGTAACTGTACCTGAGCAGAAGATAACCAAGCATTTTTTAGGGTGTAGGCAGATAGATAGTCTCTTATTCAGATGCTCTGGTCACAGACAACTTTTACAGTATAACAGTATGACAGGATTTTTTATTTATTTATTTATTTTTTAAAACATCATGTCACACTGGTTTATTTCATTAAAAAAAAAAATGCCTGTGGACCTCAACCACTCGGGCTGACTAGTTGGTCTCACTGTGAATTAAAAGTATTTAAATTCATAATTTATTATTAATACATTAAAATTTTCTAACAGCAATCTCAATTCAGAGTTATATTTTAATGTTTTTTATTGAAGAACATATTTTTGAAACTTCTAGAATCACAAAATGAATTGTGGTCCATTAATTTAATATATCAATACTCCCAAAATAAATAAAAAGATTTGAAAACAAGCACATTTGTAATAATTACAGCTAAAACACTGCAATCTAAAAAATGCTGGGTTAAAAACAACCCAATCTGGGTTATTTGGCAGCCCAGCGCTGGGTAAATATTGGACAGAACACATGCTGGGTTATTTTGACTCAGCTGGTTGCATTAACTGTTTTTGGATTGTTTTATTTCGACTATTGTTTAAAAATTATTATACTGGCGGCTTAAAATGGGCTGGAAATTAAAAACACACACAGAATTACAGAGGGAGCAGCATCAAAAGATGAACATTTATTATTAAGCAAGAACACCCATGGACAAAAATATAAGACATTTTATTTATAAGACCATTTATTTTCGATGAATACAGCGTTGTTTACAATATTACATACATTTAAACTTGTTTAACAAACATTTTAGAAATAAAAAAAAGGGAACAATTTAAAGTAGCATTTTAATTTAAAGGGGTCATCAGATGCCTATTTTCCACAAGATGATATGATTCTTTAGGGTCTTAATGAAAAGTCTGTAATATACTTTGGTTAAAAATTCTCAATGGTGTAAAACAACACCCTTTTTACATTGTCAAAATGAGCTCTGCAAAAATGAACCCATTCTGATGGATTGCTCCTTTAAATGCAAATGAGCTCTTATAGGGTAAATTTGTACATACACTGCCAACACACATTAACGTTCAAACAACATGTAAAAGTGAACTTTGCATCCGATGACCTCTTTAAGTCAACCCGTTTCAGTTTTTTTTTTTTAACCAAAATAGCACTAATTCTCATGCTGGTGTGTCACCGAAATCTGAGCTGCTGTTTGCCAAGGGAATATGAACCTCAGACCGCCGCCTCACATTTCACTCGTAGTAGCTGACTCCATAACCTGTCCATAAACAAACAGTACTGAGATCAGAGAATATATTTTAACATTAACAAATTAAATTAAATTGAGTATTATTAAGAAGTGCACCAAATCAGAGGTGCTCTCTTTCCTGTAGATGAAGGCAAAAAGCCTGCGCCCTGAATGTAACTCAGCAGCTAGGTTGTTTCATCAGAGACAGGCTCAACCCAGCAGCTGGGTAGAAAAAAATAACCCAATATTTAATAACCCATTAAAAATGACCCAGCAGCTTAGTTATAGAAAAACTACCCAGCACCTAAGTAAAAAAAATAAATAAATAACCAAATAAAAATTACCCAATAAGCTGAACCCAGCATTTGGGTTAAAAAAATAACCCAGCATTTTTTTAGAGAGCAGAAAAACTACCCAGCACCTAAAAATATTAATATAACCCAATAAAATGACCCAACAAGCTGAACCCAGCATTTGGGTTACAAAAAAATCACCCAGCATTTTTAGAGTGCAGAAAAACTACCCAGCACCTGGGTAAAAATATTAAAATTACCCAATAAGCTGAACCCAGCATTTGGGTTAAAAAAAATAACCCAGCATTTTTTAGAGAGCAGAAAAACTACCCAGCACCTAAAAATATTAATATAACCCAATAAAATGACCCAACTAGCTAAACCCAGCATTTGGGTTAAAAAAAATAATAATAACCCAGCATTTTTTAGAGTGCACAAAAACTACCCAGCACCTGGGTAAAAATATTAAACTAACCCAATAAAATGACCCAACAAGCTGAACCCAGCATTTGGTTTAAAAAAATCACCCAGCATTTTTAGAGTGCAGAAAAACTACCCAGCACCTGGGTAAAAATATTAAAAACAACCCAGTAAAATGACCAAGCAGGCTGAACCCAGAATTTGTGTTAATAACCAAGCATTTATAGAGTGTACACTAAAAAAAATGCTGGGTTGAAAACAACCCAGTGCTGGGTGAAATATGGACATATTTAAATGTTTAACTCAACCTTCTGGGTAGTTTTATTTAAGTGAAATATTGCTTAAAAATTACTATATTTATTGCTTAAAATGAACTAAAAATAGGTCGGAAATTAACATCAGTAAATAAACATTTATTAATAAGCTGAATAAATAATAATTCTATAGTAAACATTTTTAAATTGATTAATAAATGTTTACCTTTTGATTATTTCTAATGCCTCTAGTACTTATGTGTTTAATTTTTAATGTCCAACCTATTTTGGGTTCATTTTAAGCAAGAAATATTGTAATTTTTAAATAAAACAATTCAGCATGTTGGGTAAAACATTTAACCTAACCAGCTGAGTTAAAATAACCATGTGTTCTGTCCAATATTTACCCATCGCCTGGTTGCCAAATAACCCAATATGGGTTGTTTTTTTCACCCAGCATTTTTATAAAAAGGCTGATTAAAACATTTAACCCAACCACTGGGTCAAAACAACCCACTTACTGGGTTTGTCCATATTTCACCCAGAACTGGGTTGTTTTTAACCCATAATTTTTTAGAGTGTAGATCTAGACAATTATAAAAGATCACAAAGTCTTTTTTTACTGGTGATTAATACACAGAATAACCAGGAGCGTGTATTAAACAGGGTCCGTTTTGATTTCATGTTGACTTTTAAGCTGACTAAGATAGCAAAGCAGCCCTGGAGTATATTTGGACAAGAATCCAGCAAGACTCGTGGGACACCTTGTCATTCCTGAAGAAACAGGACAAAAATACAGTCCCTCCCTCAGGAGAATGTAGTACTAGAATAAAAAACATCCCACGAGAGCAGTATTAGACACGACTTTTAAAGTTAACACGCAGGAACTGCCAGAGAATAAATTAGTGGTAAGAAAAAGGTTATTTTATTGTTACATTATCACATTACACACGTGTTGTGTGGGTTTCCCAAATGTGCGTTAGCACCAGATCCTCAAAAGGAACCTGCCTTTAGGGAGTTTAAATATCATTGCCATGACAACACATCCACATAAGCGCAATCCCAGAAAGTTTGCAACAAACTCTAGTTACCAGTTCCTCGAACTATGCTCTCTTGAATTCAAACGTGATAGTTTGACTGTTCACTGTGTAGTATGCTGAGGGGAAAAAATCCAAAAAACTGCTTTTGACAAGAAAGTACAGGAAAATATCAAAATCCAGGGGAATACAAGAGCCAATTTACTGTCCAATTCATCATTGTATTTATTATATTGACTAGACTCCCATGGTCACATACTGACAAAACTATCGCTTCTTCGCTCGAAGTACATCAAATCGGTTTACAACTGAAGTACCTTCAGAGATGTTCTTTGGCAATTACTGCATTGTACTTATTCAAAGCACCTGGGTAATGAAAAGTATAAGTGTCTATATCAGTCAATTTCCCTAGATTTTAGTCAAAGCATGAACGATTAGTACCAGATGAGAAGAAACATTGACGAATATTGCTTCATTTGCTCTCTCAATCAGATTCTATAGTTTAAGAGAAGACAAGGCTCAGGTCATTAAAGAAAGATCCTTGTCCTTCCTCAAAGAGCTCTTCCTATGTTCTTCATCTGCTGCCCTTCTAAATGAGTGTCTCCTGTGTTTTTTATTCTCCACACCACTATTTGAAGAGCATTAAACTCTAATTCCAGTAGAGCAAAAGGAAGAAAAGCATCAGCTAGCTGAATGTGAGACGGAGGAGGTCATTGTGCTGTTTGGTTGAGGTGTTCGGCCGGTGACTTTTAGCAAGCAAGAGGCTCCATAATTTCATTTGCCTGAGCTGTGATTCTTTAATATTGGCGTGTTGTCTAACATCCATGTCCCCAGATGCTCTGAAAGAGGATGCTGCTTATTGCTTTTTGGAGAAGAATTCAATAAAGTGAGATTTGGATCTGAGGGAATAGTGACACTGAAGGACCTTGCAGGTCATGGACTAATAAATGTATCTCCTCTCATCTTGGGGGTTGTAAGTGCCTTAGCACCCTGCTAAAACTTGTTATCTGCCTGCACGGTCAATGCTCATGGTTCAGACCTCCATCGCCTGACTCAACTGCTTATCTTTAACCGCTACGGTACGTCTAGATATCACAGTGAGGTTTGAATTGTTAGATTTGAGAATTAACTCAACAATGAAATCTGTAAGCTGTAGGTGCTTTCTTCTAATCTAGTTCTGTCATTAATTACTCATCCTGATTTTGTTCCAAACCCGTAAGACCTTTGTTCATCTTCGGAACAATAATTAAGATATTTTTGATGAAATCCGAAAGCTTTATGACCCTGCATTGACAGCAATGTAACCACCATGTTCAAGACCCAGAAAGATTGTAAGGACATCGATAAAATCCATGTGAAATCAGTGGTTCAACCGTAATGTTACAAAGCTACGATAATACTTTTTGTGTGCAAAGAAAACAAAAATAACAACTTTATTCAACAATTTCTTCTCTTCCGTGGAAGTCTTCAACGTGCGATCATGACAGTACCTTTCTAGGCCTTGAATGTGGTAAATACGTTGCTGTCTATGCAGGGTCTGAAATCTCTTGGATTTTATCAAAAATATCTTGATTTGTGTTATGAAAATGAACAAAGGAGTTTAAAATGGTGAGTAATTAATGACAGAATTTTCATTTTTGGGTGAACTGGCAACCTAGCATTGCACTAGGTTCACTTGCTATACTTTCTTTTTCATATTAGTATTCTATCAACTGTGATTCACTAGTCTCATCTTCAACTGTATGTGCTGAACACAAAAACGCAGTTTTAATATCAAATACAGGTGTCAAAGAAGGTTTCAGTATTTGTTTCATGATAACAACAAGGCCAAATTGTCACAACTCTGGACTGTTTGTATTGGTTTTTCCCTCATGTGCCCATATATGGTGTTCCTGTTCCTGTCCTTGTTATTGTGATTATTAGTTAGTCACCTGCACCTGTCTGTCTATTATTAGCCTACCTTTATAAGTTACATTCAGTTCAGTGTTTGTTGTCCGGTCTTGTCAATGAATATGTGTGTTCCTGTCTCCCTTGTGTGGATTTATATGTGTGGATTATATTAAAGACTTCCTCCACACGTATTGTGACACAAATACACATATATGATTTAAAGAAAAGCTGGAGAAATTATGCACTGTGTCTGTGTTTAGTGTCTTTATTTTTCTTCTGGAGAACAGCCAAGCGTTTAATAGCAGCCATTTCCATTAAATTCATACACAAGAGATGTTTTGGATTAATTGCCTCTAATTTTGTGAGGGTGTCAGAAATTTTACATATTACACTTTATGAAACCAGCAAAACTGTGACCAAAAATTCACACCAGAGCAAATGTGATGAATGGCATCACGTCTTTTGAAGATGCCTAAGGCATATATTAAAAAATGAATAAATTAAATTCTCTACTTTTATATGCTATATCTAATAATTTGATTTAAAGGTATTTGTGAGCATATTAAATATAGCAATTGAAATATGCAGTTCTTACACATAATTATCTGGAACTATGGTCACAGAATTTTAAATGACTGCATCATTATTAAATCATTTATCATCACAGTGAATGTTTTGAGATGAGGTCCAAAAGTTTGACACTACTAGTGACGATGCTTTTAGCAGTTTTCTAATCTAATGCACTTTTTGATTTTAAATTATATTATTTGCATAATAACTTAAAGGATTAGTTCACTTCCTGAACAAAAATTTACAGATAATTTACTCACCCCCTTGTCATCCATGATGTTCATGTCTTTCTTTCTCCAGTCAGTAAGAAATTGTTTTTTGAGGAAAAAAACATTTCAGGATTTCTATGGTGCTTGTAAGTTTTAACTTCCAAAATGCAGTTTAAATGCAGCTTCAAAGGGCTCTAAACGATCACAGATGAGGAAGAAGGGTTTTATCTAGCAAAACAATCCTTAAATAAATTATTTATACACTTTTTAACCACAAATACTTGTCTTGTCTAGTTCTGCGATGCACATGTGTCTGGTCCAAGACAGTTAGGGTATGTCGAAAAACTCCCATCTCATTTTCTCCTCAAATTCAAAATCGTCCTCACAAAACATTATTTCTTTACAACTGAAGAAAGAAAGAAAGACATGAACATCTTGGATGACAAAGGGGTGAGTAAATTATCTATACATTTTTGTTCTGGAAGTGAACTAATCCTTTAAAGGCACAATGTGTATATTTTATGCCACTAGAAGGTGCATATTCAAAACTAACAAAGAAACAAAGGCGTAGTTTGATGTAATGATGGACCTTTGTGAATAATTTGTTTCACATTCAGAGCGGAGCATGTATCAAGCTCCCTAAATCGTGTGATTTCAGTAAACGAGGCTTCGCTACATCACAGCTTTTTAAAATGTTTAGAAATTTCAATGGTTTGCCATTGGGGGCGATCCAGAGTGATCTCTGTAAACCTGTGAATCAAGCGAGTTCACTGTGTCTGTGGTTTTTACTTGATCTCAAATCAGTTTTATCAATTTATAGATGTTTTAAAGGGGTCATATGATGTTGCTAAAAAGAACATTATTTTGTGTATTTGGTATAATGCAATGCCTTTACACAGTTTAAGGTTCAAAAAAGATATTTTTTTGCTCATACTGTACATTATTGTTGCTCTTCTCTGCCCCGCCTTTCTGAAACGCTTCAATTTTTACAAAGCTCATCTGAAAAGCGCGGTGTGCTCTGATTAGCCAGCTATTCAGTGCGTTGTGATTGGCCAAATACCGACGTGAGGAAATGTTACGCCCCTTACCACGTTGTAATGCCGTGTCTCAGCACGACAAGACAAAAACAATAAAACCCATTATAAATGAAACATTTGTTGCATCCAGTGAGGACATAATTACTTATTATAATGACTCATACTGTCTTTTTACACGTTGCGTCGCTCTGCGTAAACATAACACCATGTCTGCATTTGTGATCATTAAAACAAAGAAGCACCACTCTACACTGCTCAAAACTCACATTTGAATAGCCAGTAGCAAATTCTTTAAATACGTCCTTACAGGCTGGGCGCCAGACTGTCCTTGCAACGTTGGAATTACCCCACTTTATAGTGTGCACAGCCAGCACTGTAGGCTAGTCTCCCAGGTTCAGGAAACAGTTCTCCATAAAACGCGCTGCACACCCTAATATTTGCGTTGTACTGTTCTGTAACAGTGTTGTAAATATAACTTAATCACTGATTTCTAGTTGTGTACTCTAGTTGAGGCCAAACAAAGTGCTTTCACCTTAAGTTTCGCAACGAAACAGCGTCTCCACAGCATGGCAGCGGCTGCAACAATACTACAGTGAGAATAAAAGTTACGCTTCTTTGTTTGCAGATACATTTGGGTGGTGTTATGCAAATCTTCCCACACAGTAACGTAGATTTGTGGGGGCGTGTTTAAATGAACCGTTTTAGGAAGGCGTGGCTGAGTCTTAACTTTTATAAAGAATGTCTCTTTTGGGTTTGAGACTTTAATTTTTCCAACTTTACAGATTTTATATATGCACAAACAGCTTGTAACACTTCAAAGAGGAAGGAAAACATGAAGCTGCATTATAAGACCACTTTTTAAACAAACAAAACAAGCCCTGCCCTGGTGAAAAAAACAGCATATGCTGGTAGTTATGTTTTGATGCTGGGATGCTGGTTAGGTATGTTTTGATGCTGGTTTAAGCTGGTCCTTATGCTGGTCATGTTGCTGGTCAAGGACCAGCATAAACCAGCAAATGACCAGCTTAAACCAGCAAAGGACCAGCTTAAACCAGCATCAAAACATACCTACCAGCATATGCTGTTTTTTTCACCAGGGTGCGAATGAATAATAATTATTATTTAAAAAACACATATTACACAGACACTTAATATTTAATGGTATTTTATTACTTTAATTGTATTTAATGTATTATACTTTCAAGAAATCATTTGCAATGGGTTCGTAAAAGTTTTAATGCATATTTTGGCTTGAATTTTTGTTGTACTTTCACAGTTTGGACCAGCAGGCGTCACCATCATGTGGTTTTTACGTCATTTTACGAAGCAGGTTCAGTAGTGATGGGAAGTTCGGATCATTTTACCGACTCGGACCTTTGAGTCTCGTTCAGCAAGATGAACGAATCTTTTTTCGAGTCATTTCGTTCATTTTAGCAAAATATAATTAAAATGTTACCTGTTACCTCCCTAACATATCTACTGCTTACACAAACGTTGATCACACTTAAAACAAAACTATAATGCTATAAGAAACAGAAAATATTAATTCATTGTTTACCTGGGTCTTTGGTCTATGATTCGCTCACCTCGCCTCTTATCTGACAAGTTTTCGGGTTTGAGTCGTTCGTTCATCACCTGACAGCCCAATTAGCTAACCAACGCAGTCTGAGCCGGAAAAAGAATTGATTAGTTCATCTCTCGAGTCTTCGGGTTCGAGTCGTTCGTTCATCACGTGACAGCCCCATAAGATGAACGAACGACTCTTAAAAACCCGAAGACTCGAAACAGGTGAACTAATTCCAGTACAGAATAGAGGCTGACATTTTTTCGGGAATCCCGCGGG
>JAHKKF010522262.1:0-10158 GCA_019740295.1 Labeo calbasu
TTTATTTATTTATTTATTTTTTGCATTGAGACATCTGATAACAACTATACACTATAAACACATTTTACCTCTATACATTCTTATTATCATACAGCAATTTGTATGACACCTTTTTTAGTAAAGAAAATGATCCTTAAACATAAGGAGTAAAAGGTTAAAAGGTTTCATTTTCTCTCTGCAGAATCATTTTCTTCTTTGTTTTGTTCTGAATGTGACCAGGCCATGATTCACTCGTCTAGACGGTAACAGTCTGTCTCTAATGAATGTGTTTGAATGTGAACAATAGCACAGTAGTTCTCATCTCCAAACACTCAGATTTTCTGCGTTGAGCAGATGAAGTCTGAAGAACACAGACAGTGTTTGAGTCTCACGCTGGCAGGTACGAAGAGACGAATACACTGATCTTTTGTCAAAAACACAGCAGACTTGCAGCGCTGTAACAAGGCCAAACTCATCAAAGCGACGCATATTCATGAGCGCTCTCACCCACGCTTATTTTAATTGCAAATTAAGAGAAAGAAAAGAGTCTTTAATTTGACTGTTCTTCTCCATGTTTTCGTTGATCGCGTGTAACCCTGGGTTAAAGACAGAAACCCTAACAGCTCTCAGAGAAACAGAGACAGGGCTGTTACCAGTTTATCACGGATTACCAGTATGTTTACTAGCAGTATAGGATGGTTTACTAGGGTCATTTGTCATTTCTAAAATCTAAACACAGCTTTGTCAATTCATTTTGAGCAAATATTCTATAAAACATGTCTTCATTTATGTGTAAGTTTACATTAAATCTGTCTATTGTATTATGCATAAAGGCTTTGTCCAATATTACACTAATTCAAGCACTCATTAGCATGTAGAAATTGATTTCTGCTCTAATGCAGTTTAATTGAAATAATATTACAAACAAAAGCACATCAAACTAAAAGGCAGAGCGCATATCCTGCTGGCTTCAATCATGATTAAATGAAGAGAAAGCAGAGCACCAGTCCAGTCCATTTCAGCTGCTCTAAAATATCAGAGGCGTGACTGAAAGGAAACAGGTTTGGTGCTGTAATATTTCAGAAACATTTACCTTCTTTGTTGCTTTCCTTGTGCTTTTTCAGCCATTCAATGTTCTTCCTGATCGCCTCCAGATAACTCTCAGATTTCCCAGGACGACCTGACAGACACAAATTATTATTCCATCACCCTAGAGCACAATTAGTGTGATGAATGGACAGACGGATTATTATGCTATTTTTTTGTTTCAATATATTTCTATATATTTCTTCTTCTTTAATAGACTGATAGATAGATAGATTTATTATTGGATTAATTATTTGTTTAAATTTATTTCTATTTATTCTTTTTTATTATTATATTTTTCAATATATTATTTTTGTTTTACATTTTTCCATTTTCTTCTTCTTATTATTATTATTTTGGTTTATGGATGGATTAGTGTTATTTTAATGATAATATATATATATATATATATATATATATATATATATTTTTTTTTTCATTTTATTATTAATATATTTTAAAATATATTNTATTATTATTTTGGTTTATGGATGGATTAGTGTTATTTTAATGATAATATATATATATATATATATATATATATATATTTTTTTTTTTTCATTTTATTATTAATATATTTTAAAATATATTTTAAATATATAATTTTTCTATTTCTTTTTCTTATTTTTCTTTTTCTTCTTCTTCTTAAATATATTGACATGGATGGATTATTATTTTAATTGCTTGCTTAAAATATTTTTTTTATTTTATATATTTTCTACGTATTCTTCTTATATTTTCTCTTATATCTTCTAATACCTTCTTTATATTTTCTTATACTATTTCTTCTTATTATTACTGCATTGGTATATAGTTGGATTACTGGTATTTTAATAACAATCAATATTTTTATATATTTTTTCATTTTATTATTAATATATTTTAAAATATATTTTAAATATATAATTTTTGTTTAAATATTTATTTTTCTTATTTTTCTTCTTATTAAATAGATTGACATTTGGATAAATTATTATTTTAATTGTTTGTTTAAACAAAATAAATTTTATTTTATTTTATTTCTAGACATTCTTCTTCTTATTATTATAATTTTAAATACATTATTTTTGTTTAAATATTTCTTTTTTTATTTCTTTTCTTATTTATTATATTGGTATATGGATGAATTAGTGTTATTTTAATAACAAACAATATTTGTAAACATTTTTTTATTTTATTATTAATATATTTTAAAATATATTTTACATATATCATTTTTCTGTTTACGTATTTTTCTTCTTCTTCTTCTTAAATAGACTGACATATAGATGGATTATTATTTTGTTTGCCTAAACAAAATATTATATTTTTTAATTTTATTTTATTTTATTTTATTTTATTTTATTTTATTTTATTTTATTTTATTTTATTTTATCCCTGTGTATGACAAGCAGTTTGAAGAATGTTTTTTTTTTTTTTGCTGCTTGATATTGCAAGTTGTCGTGTCTTACCATATTATTTTAATGTGTTATCTTAATTATGAGCACACTGGCTTGTAGTGCAAACAGTTTTACCTTTTACTGCACGTTACTATTCTTCTCATTATTTTCCTACAGCGGATAATGAACCAGAAGTCTCACCCATTCACAGAAAATGGCATATTCCACACTGAAGAGGCGGATAATATATATTTTTTAATTTTTTAAACTTCTTCTGCATGTTCATTATGAGAAAACAAAGCTGAATTATAAGTGTTTTTAATGAGTTTTTTTCCTTCATCAAACACAAAGCTGTACATGATGAGTTTGTGGCGTTATGAGCGTTGCTCTAGTAACTAATAATTTCCTTAAGTGCCGAAGTTCTGAGCTGTCGTCTCATAATTGTGGTAATTCAAACATGAAAGCAGCATTAATGTTCAGCGGGTGTGTTCTAAATGCTTCTTGGGTAATAAACGACGGTGATTATCACAGCTTTTACCAATAATGTACAGTACATTTCAAAGAATCAATAAAAGTCTCCCTGAACAGGGCCTCATAATTGTTTTCATTACAGTGAGCTGATGTGAGCGTGTTACAGCGATGCCCTCAATCCGCCGCCTGCTGCAGAATCCCCCTACGGGACGGACTCTCTCTACAGCTCACGTACTGCAGTCTGTCCGCATGTTTCCAGTGGAACTGCAGGTTAGTGTTCAATTCTGTATTTGATACAGGCTTAGAGAGTCCACTTAAAGCGCTCAATTACACCAGCAGAGGCTGAGAGGCTTTTATATCATCGTTCCAAACCATAAACACGTGAGGATGACGCAGGATCCTTGTGTGTACTCACTGATCTCTGCAGCCGTCTGGACGTCTTTGGTTGAGTCTTTCAGAGACTCATACTCCTTCTGCATTTTGGCAGCTTCTGTTTTGGTGTTGTCATCATCATCCAATGCTTTTCCTGGAACAGGAGCGTGATGAAGGGGAAAAAAACAGTACAGTCATGCCAAAGTCTTCCTGAGCAGAATCTGCAGTGATGACTTGCAGTTTGCGGCGTTTGATATGCAACGGCTCTGATTTACCTGTAGGG
The DNA here is from genome assembly GCA_019740295.1 of Labeo calbasu. NCBI lineage: Eukaryota > Metazoa > Chordata > Actinopteri > Cypriniformes > Cyprinidae > Labeo > Labeo calbasu. The sequence continues at coordinate 3,571 of JAHKKF010522262.1, forward strand.
GGCGTCATGCTGAGAGGAACCAGAGATTTGCCCAGCTTGTTCTTGGTCTGCAGGGCAATCATTGCGTCCAGATTTTCTGTGTGGAAAAAAATTCTATTTATAAATACACTGATGAAACTGTAAGCGTTACAAGTATTTTGGAGACTGTATTTATCACTTTATAATAAGAGCCGCTTCGCTAACAATGAAAATTTGCTACAGTATTTATTAATCCTTAGTTAAAAATACAACTGTTCATTGTTAGATTAGGTCTATTAAAAATATTAACAGATGTAACTTTTGTTTTTTAATAATGTATTATTTATTAGTATTACAATGAATATGAACATTGCATTAGATTAATAAATGCTTTAAATTAATAGTTAGTTAGTTTTTCTCCGCTCTATAATATTAATTTACAATATTTAAGATATTCAAATCAGTTTGTTGCTGTAATGGACAGATGAAAACGTATCTTTATGAAACAGCAGGCAATTATAATAAATATTATTAATATTATAAATAAATAAATAAATAAATAAATAAATAAGAGCACAATGTTAATCTATACAAACACCATCGGGTAAAACTAAATGAATAAATAAATACATAAATAAACAAATAAATAAATAAATAAGTGCACAATGTTCATATACACAAACACAATCAGGGTAAAATAAATAAATTATAAGTTACACATCTTGTATTTAATATACTGTTTTATACTGATCAAAACATAGTTTTTACAGTATTTTATTGTATGTATAAAATTCCTAATTTATAGTGTTTTACTTCTAAAAACAGTACAACATTTTATAGTAAAATGACATATACTGGATTTTTTTAAGAGAAAAAACACTATAACTTAAAGTTTTTCCTGTGTAAAAATAAGGTTTTTCCTGTGTTTTTAAAATACTTTTTTTTTTCCATTATAATTTCAACATGACATATGATTGCTACAGATGTTACAATTTTAGTAATGTTTATTTCTTCTCATTCTGAGGTCAAACAGACCCATTGAGGTGTTTTGCATTGAGTTTTATTCAGCACTCCATATGCAGATGTGAATGTAGGCTGTGCTCATTATGCGTTGTGTACACACTTTAGTGTCTTGGAGCTGTTTGCCAACGACAAACGCACACATATTAGTGCAGAATGATAAGAGCCTCATCTCATGTTTAAACCACAGCAGATCAATAACCGTCCGTATCCTGGCAACACACCCTGCCATTCCATTTGATCTTTACAGCGCTGTCATCATGTGGCGCAGGTTGCCTGAGTAACCCCATTATTACGCAGTGGAGAATTCCAGATTGTTATCTGTGTTCTATCATAACGACCGTGACCATCTCGTTACAGAATTAATTACATGGAACGAAAGAGAGGGGGAACAAAGAGAAAACGCTGGATGAATGACACAGGACGCTGTTTGCCTGAGCAGATGTCTTGAACATATATGGGCATGAGATGATGAAATCATTGCAAAGTTAACACGACATAAATATTAATTCACAATTTCAGTGGGTGTATAAAATGGATTGTGTAGATTGTAGGTATTTTAGTTTACTGAGAAAAGTCTGATAATCTGTCTTTAGTCACAGATATTCAAACAAACACAGACTGATGTCAAACTATGAGCATCAGTGTGTGAAATTAGATTCATCTGCAGTTATTATAGATGTGCATGTCACCTGACCTACAGGAAACTGGCTCAAACCATTCTCTGCAATAGAAATTTAATACTGTACATTAGCACAGACCCAGAGCCAGTCGAACAAACTCATATGAGTCATATTAGTTTTTAAACACACCAAGTGCACTTTTAAAAAATCCACTTTGTAATATTATCTAATTAAAAAGTTTTATTTTGAAGTACATTTGTGCACTTGTTTATTTTGATGTGCTGACTAACATACTAAAGCACATGCAAAGTACTTGATTATAATTTTATCCGTAGTGAATATATTTTAAAAGTACTATACTGCAATTCTTACAAATGTGCAATTAAATTAAAAATGCAATAAATAAATTAATTAAATTTACAAATATTAATTGTCACAGTTATGTTTAGTTCAGTCTCTTTTGGTTGCAGTTTCATGGACTTTTAGTTCGTTCTTTGTCAGTTTCCTTTTTCCATTGTCTTAGTTTCCCGCCACTAATCTGTTTCCATGGACACTAATTCAGTTATCACAGTTGTTTGTTATTAGTTCTTCATCACTGTGTATTTAAATTCCTCCTTGTGTAATTTTCATTTGTCTAATATTGTTTGTGCAAGCCACACTCACTGTAAAAAAAAAAAAAAAAAAAAATCAGAAAGTTGTTTCAACTTAATATAATTTGTTAACCTGCTGCCTTAAAAGTTTTAGTTTAGTCAACTTGAAATTTTAAGTTACTTCATGTTAATTTAAGTGACAACTGGAATATTTTAGTTGACTAAACTAAAAATGTTAAGGCAGCAGGGTAACAAATTATTTTAGGTTGAAACAACTATTTGTTATTTTACAGTGTTTGCTTTTGGATCTATTTGTTAGATTTAATAAAGACTTGTATTATTTTGACACTCTCTTAAAGTGTGACATTAATAGAACTGACATAAATGTATATTTTAGTTTTCCATAAATGCTTTAATCATATTTCAAAGGCTACATATAAAAATGTACCAAAGACCCAGTTAAAAAAATAGCTAACTGCATTTAATTTAAATTTAAAATCTAATAATTTTTTTCTACATTTTTAACTGTACAAAAACAGTTCTTCCTAGTTTGCACTTTAGTATATGATTTTTCTATTTATTTAATTAGTACTCTTTTTTTTTTTAATTATGCTAAAGTGTATTTAATTTTAAAAGGGATGTCATCATTTATGGCTGGCAACCACTTTTACAAAGCGTTTGCACCGTGCTCTTCCATCACTCAATATTTTATTTAATGAGTCAATCTATTAAATTACTTTTTGTCCTGTTGGTGATGTAAAATAAACACTAAAGTAAGACTTTTTTGTGAGTGCAGATCATGGCAACCACTTTTAGCCACTAACCACAGAGATATTTGGTTAGTAATTATTGCAAGGAAAGTAGATCTGGCACTGAACATTGCACTTCTACAGTAAATGTTTGCTGAGTGGTCATTACGGTATCAGTGGAGGAAACAAAAGCAGCAAAAAATATTCTTGTAAAGATTTCACCTTTACATCACGTCATAAATGGCTCACCTGCCAAACACAGTGTTTTTACCGCCTCTGTCCACTGCTTTGTAAAATAAAGTCATACACAGTGCAAACACTGTCTCTTTTTTTTCAGGCTGGACAAAGCTTTATTTCGGGAAGCAAATGCACACAAAAGTGTTCAGTCACATAAAGCTTATCTCAGGGATTGCCCACGCACTCATACATCATGTCCTAACCAGCATGACAAACTACCACTTAAAAGTATTCATCTCTGTCCTCACTGAAAGAGAAAACCCTGTGTGTGGCAGTAACAGCTAATCAGAACATATTTGTTGTTTAACACAATTAGTGAGGCGGACAGAAATGTTCAATGGTTTCTGTTTCTGACACACTGTGCTTGGTTAGGACACAAAGATGAGGGGACAAACTCAGAAAAAATGAATGGGAAAAACCTCACGCTCAATATGGAGGCTTTAAAAAGCCTTTCAGGTAAAAAAGCTGCATTGCTGTTTTTGCTCACATACGCATTAATCAGATCAACATGAAACGCTTTTACCCTGATTTGACCTGACAAAGCTCAAACCTGTTATTATATGGCTGGACTCCTGTATTAACCTTATTTTCGATACAGATGTAAGCTATTTCCTGAAAATGTGAGCGACGTTAGTTTCATTAGTTTCCGCTAAATGTAAATAACGTTAAGTAGGGATGTAGTGACATTATCAATATCGTGGTATCACGATATCAAAACTGTCTGGATATTATCATGGTCTTCCAGGCAAAAAGTGTTATTTTTAAAATATTCTAACGTAAAAGGTCTTTAAAGTTGTGTTTTGGGGAGTGTTGCCAAGTCCGCGGGTTTCCTGCTGAATTGGACTACTTTAACACTGTCGCCGCAGGTTGTTTCTAATGTCCGCAGGCTGAAGCAACCCCAATAATGTAATATTTAGCCTCTGGAATACTAATTTTACCAAGGAAACCCCAATAAAAAACTTGTGTTTTACCCCCCGGAATGTGATTTTTAACAGGGAACTCTCCGCAAAACGCAACTGGCTAGTTTTCAGCAATTGAGGAGGTTTTGTTGCGAAAACCTGGCAACCCTGGTTTTGGGTCATTATGCTTTGGCACAGTATCTGTCAAACGAACTAAAATCAAAAGCACAATATGGCATTGAGAATTTTCGTTGCACGTTTCGAAGTGTGCACTTCGTTCAGGCGATCGACTCGTGAGCCGGTGTTTTCCGTGCCTCAGAACTTGTTATTGCATGTGCTGTGAGTTTAGCACGCGTTTGGGAACGCAACGGCCATCAGTTATGCTTTATTTTTGCAGCAGATGATCACAGCATTTCACTAGATTTGTAGTGAGACCTGTTTTTGTAAGCCTGTTTTCACTGAAGCTGGAGATTTCCTTCAAAATAAAAGCTCTACTGCCATTTCCAACCAAATAAAAGCTTAAAAGTGCAGTATGAATATCTGAAAATATTTCCCTACTATATTGTAAAAGCAAAAATAATATACCGATCATATATTCATTTTAATTTATTTTACAGTGCAGTTGTTTTACAATATATGGTTATTACTGTCCTAAGAATAACAATAAGATAAAATTGTTATTTTTATTATTTTTATTATTATTATGTTCTAATTTGTTTGGCTTCTAAAACACCAATGTGAATGTAAATTAGACTGAGACAGTATATCACAAATAAAAAGAAGGTTGAGTCCCCTTTAAAGTTTAGGTACAAGTCAGTTCACTCACTTTTATTTTGACTTAAGTTTGGGTTTGGGTTGGAGCTCTTAATTTTAAACTCTGAAAGTGCATTAGATAGAAGGATTTAACTTTAAAATGTACAAAATGTTCATTCTTTTCCAAGTCTTCATTTGTCTCTTTCTTTTTTAAATAAATATACACAATAAATAAATAAAATAAATATATTGCAAAAAATATTGTATTGTGGACTTTGTATCGCAATATTATCATATCTTGAGATTTTGATATTGTTACATCCCTAACTAGAAGCATATGGTAAAACTATCTGCGCTGCAAACCAGCATATACTATAATAATTTAAAATAATACAATAACATACTACTTCGCATCATTAAGACACCAGAAGGCTTGAATGTTCAAATAAAAAATGGCCCAGTCTTACTGGACGTCAAACATGTACAAAATGGACAAACAACTTTGCTCTTACCCAGATAAGAAACTCCTTCTTCAGGTGTGATGGTTCCATATTTGACCATCATCTTCACAAAGTCGATGAGCGTCTTCATGATGGTGATCAGAGTTTCTCTCTCCTCCTTATCTTGCTCTGTAAAGTGAGAGCAGAAGGATGTGAAAGATTAAGCGATGAGAGCAGACTTTAATCTGGATTAAATGTGCTGTTTGCTGAAGAAGAGGAAATGTGTTTAACCATATGGTGATGTTTGTACAGACCTTATAGCTGCTGATTTACTGAATAAGCTCTGCTTAAAACATATTTAATTTCACAATTATTTCTACTGTCTTTGAAATATGGTTAAAGATACTGCTGAATGTCCTAACAAGCATTTATGGACAATTCAAAACATTCTTTTCTGTTGAAACTTGTATCTCATGCATTTAAATATATTTGTAATTACATATTTAAAAAGACAAAGATTGTTAATATTTAGTGCAGTTAGAATTAACTTATTTCTAATGTGATTTCAACTACGTTTAAAATAATAATAAAAAGTACTTGACACCTGTTTTAGTATGTTAATCAAACCAACACATTTCAAGCACAACAAAATATTAAAACATAATGATTTAAAATACCTAAGTAAAACTCTTTATTTATAAGTGCATTTTAAAAAAATATATAATTATAATCATAGTCAATGCACTTAAGGAGCCTTTTATTTATGATTCACATTTAATTATGCATGATTATTATTTTAACAGGGTTCCCACGGGTCTTTAAAATCCTTTAAAGTCTGTGAATCTGAAACAAACAAAAAAAAAAAAATCAAGGCCCTGGAAAGTCCTTGAAAGTGATTGAATTTATTTAGTGCAAGAAGGTTTCTGAAAAAAATTCCATATTATTCCCTTTTTGCCAACACTTTGTGGCCTATGCGTACTAGTTCGCTTGATTTACATTAGTTATGCGCATTTACGCGTTACTTTAACTTAACGTTACATGAGCCTAAGCTCTTTTCAGTAAAATGCAAAAGTTAGCATCAGATAGAATACAGTATAGGATGCACTGAATATTCTTCAGTTTTATGCAAAACAGAAATACGACAAATAGAATATGAGATCTCTTTCACATGACCAAAAAATAAATGCATAAAAATACTTTTTTGCATAGCTGTGTTTGACACATAAAAACTGTATCAATGTGTCTTACAAGGTAACTTAAAACATTAAGTCTTTAAAGAGGTCATCGGATGCTAAGTTCACTTTTTCATGTTGTTTGAA
>JAHKKF010522264.1:2610-12724 GCA_019740295.1 Labeo calbasu
TTGCATCTATGAACACACAAAACAATGAATCAGTGTTTTTGAATTAATCAAAGGAAAAAAAGAAATCCAATTGCTTCATTCCAGAATGATTCTGAATTTTTGAACAAATTGTTTGATCAAATGATTTATTTGTTTCGTTTCTGAATGACTAATTGTGTTTGGGTCTGCCCATATAAACATCTCTCATCCACTTGACGAAGTGGAATGCACTTCAAAATATTTCCTTGAGGGGAAGTGTTTAGGGAAGCTCGTGAGCAAGTGTGTATCTAAACTGAAGTGAAACACACCCCATCAGCATTTTTGAATGAATCGGATGACTGAATGTTTTGATTTTTAACTCACTCATAAACACAGTGACTTGTTGCCACCTACTGGTGCACTGACGTGACCTACAGAAAGTCACTGAAAAATCCCTACCACTAATGCACTGCACGTAGAGATTGATACAAACAGTAAAAAGACAAAAGTGCTGTTATCAGCACTCTTTGAACGCTGCTCGATCAGATTCAAGGACTAGAACTAACTGTTGTGCAATGGTTGAGATCGTTGTGCCAACATGCATTTTAAAACTATATCAATATATTTGACTTTGTAGCCATACAAACAACACCAGCTGAGCTTTGATGGCACTGCGAGTACTCTGCACACACAGAATAGACAGTACTTCCAGAGCAGGAAGAGTAAAGTCTAGTAATCCTAAAGATCTATAGTTTGAAGCATGAGTGGCCCTAAAATAGATCAGGCCTGGAAGTCAATATTGATTGTTCAGGGAGCTGCCAGTCCGTGTGCCTGCGGTTTCTTTTAGTAGATGCCAAACCCCGATGGACAGCGAGTAGAAATCAGAGCCAGATTTGCTGCAGTAGATGGATTGCACAAGGTTCCTTGTCTCGACACAGCCCGGTGCACACGGCATTCATTCAGGCAGTCGGGTTAAGAGCCAGATTCCGAGAGATAAATGCAAGGCCTAATTGGCACTTGAAATAGTCGCATTTCTCCTGGAAAACTGAAACATAAGAAGAACTTTAATTGAACTCAAGCATCTTAATAGACTGGGCTGCACATGGACGGTTGACAATTTATAGTCTGTGACCATGACAACTACATCTTTTGAGTGTTTGCTGAAACAGATGGCCCATCTCCAGGGTTTTCCCTTTTTATTTTTGATTGGGATGACCAAATCAGGATGCTTTACGGGAGGTTTCATCTATACATAGTTAAGTCAGTGGATGCTGTCAATAACTTAATTTAAAGCTGTTAACTGCTATCGACTGCATCTTAGAAGAACTCTGCTGATGTACTGAGTCTTTCCATCTAAAAGACACGTGTCTGTATTTAGGGGTCAGAAAGTTTGCACTTATTTGCAATTTGTCTGTAAATTTAGAAAGTAAGGGCTTTGAGTCCAAACTAAACTGACTGAACTTTAAAAAATGAGCCAACGCAACTCAACCAACTGGGTGCTTATAAATCATAGGGGTGATTTTTCTTAAAATAGGTTTCAGAAACATTTTATTCGTCCTGTATTTTTTTACCATGCCTTATCATTTATTTATGCTTAAGTATTACTTTACCACATTCATAAAAATATAAGCTATTATATTTTAAATAATACATGATAACCTAAGAGCACAAATATTCCTATGTTATTTCAGTGTATACTGTGTAAAAAACGATTAATGCTAAATAACAATCAGAATCAGTTGTTTGAGTTTTGAGTTCAAAATCATAAAGCCTTTCCATTTACACAGTTGGCAGACTTCAATTTTATACAAAATAAGTGACATTGCATTCATACTATACATTTATTTTTAACAATATTAATTTGGTCAGATTATGCGCATACATAAAATGGTATGAAATTACCTTTAGCGTGACTACAAATGTTTAAAGCATTATTTCCATTTACAATACATACTGTAAACACATAAATAAAAAAAAATAAAAAAAAATTCTGTGATGCATACTAGTGTCACCTAGTGGTTACAAAAATAATACATATTTTAAAAACAACCTTTTTAAATGCACCTTGAATTCATCACGCCTTTTCACACATCACAATTTTTCCCATCCTTACGATATCTTACTATTTTATTTATGACTTGACAGTAATGAGCCAACATGTGTGGCAAAAAAAGTTTATCTTACCTGTCAAGAAGAAACAATTGAAACCCAAACATTTAATCAAATCCACCATCTTGTAAAAACACTGACAGTGTTTACCCTTGTTTTACCCTGTTGTTTGCCTCTGCATTTTTAGGCAAGTCTCTGAATTTTAACTTGCACTTCTGTAAGCAAATCAGATTTTTTTTTTTCATTTAACACATCAGTCACGTTTCTCACAATGGGCTCTAAACTGTAGACACATATGCTATGGGATAAACAGCCAGGGTTGCCATGTTTTCACAATAAAACCAGCCCAAGTGATAGTCAAAACTAGCCCCAACTAGCCTAATCCATTTCGAGGGGTTCCCCTGGTAAAATTCTCATTTCAGGGGCTAAATGTCACATTATTGGAGTCGCTTTAACCCGTGGACATAGAAAAACAACCATCAGAAACAGCGTTATAGTAGCCCAAGTCTGAAAACCGTGGACTTGGCAACACTGTAAACAGCCTCTGGCTCAGCCTGCTACAAAAGCCACGCCCCAAACTCTCACTATTGGTTGAGATCCGAGCTGACCGCTCTACATGATTTGATTCTGCCTAGTAAACTCAATATTTACACTTTTGGTAGAGAAAAACCCATAAATGGCATACTTACTGTATATTAGTTGATGAACAATAAACTGGGTTTGGAAAATGTATTACATTAAAAAAAAAACTTACAAACGATTAAAGCAATGCATGCAAAATTCCGTGAAAACAAATGCACATATACAGCTATACACTCACTGTAAATACGACAGCAATATATTTATTATATTGAATTCCACTCACTTAACTGTAGGGGGCTCCAAAGTTGCAAAAATACACACAACTTCATACAAATTAATGGACAAAAGCTAAAACAGCTAAAATCTAAAAAGCATGTTTTTAGGAAGTCCACAGGGTCAAAAGTGCCCACAGCTGAAGAAACATCCTGATTTCATTATGCTCTCTTTATTTTATTTCCACTCCTCACAGTAATTTACCGTCACTTCTAATTGTCATATAATAATGAAGTTCTGCAATACTGAGCAGAACTGTTCCATATTTCTTGCTCTATATGATTTGCATTCTCCTCTCCCCGTCTGAAAAATAATTACCATCACACTGCTTGTCCACCATGGCTGGCTGGGCGGCCTCCCTCTATTATGAGAATTCCCTGGTTAAATACACACGGCCAATTTAAGGGAAACTCCTTATATATTTAAGGCTAATTATTCTGAACTTAGCAGAAGGCCATCTGGAAGAGCTGTCCTCGATCTGGTAGCCGAGTCTAGCTGCACTCCAGAGACTTTTTCTGGGGTAATCAGGGCCGTTGTCAGGGGGGACAACCAACATTGTCCCAGGCCCTGTGATGATAGTCTATTCATCTTGGGCCTGTAAATTTTTACCAATGATCCTGGGTTGGATTACAGCTTTTTTGTTAGTTTTTTCTCACAATGGCATTAGAAAACAGCAGGAAATTAGTTGTTTTCACAACCTTGACTGAGGTATTCTGGCAAGAACCAGAAGGAGAAAATGTGTGAGAGAAGGAGAGCGTTGGAGAAAGATGAATGGAACATTTGGGGCGACTGGGACCACCCAAAGTGTTATATCCTGTTAAAAGCACTGCCCTGTACAGGTTGATTCATGTGGTAGCTTCTCAGAGACACGTCTGGTCCCCGTCCAATTACTATTCCAAAATACGTCAGGGGACCCGATTGCCACAAGTGACTACCACACTGACTCAGAGACACCTGTGTCTTCTGGGCAACTGTGGCAGGTGTCTAAGATCTCTGGATTGATATAATGGGCGAGAGAGATGGTAAGAGCAGGGTTATGGATAACTAGGTCACACTGGACCTGTGCTTTATTTTACCTCCTGTCTTACAGGAAAATAGCAACCTACACCTGCAGCCTGGGCACAGTGAGCATCACCCTCAGGGCTGAGCAGCAAATCCAGAACATGCATGATGATTTATTCATTGCAGATCTGATGAATTTTTGCTGCAAAGTGCAGCTTTAAAAATTTTGTGAAACAGGGGAAACAGTCTAAAAGTCAAGCTGAGATGTCTGTATGTCCAATAGCAGAGATGAACAAATGGTCATATTTTGGTTGTATAATAAAGTCTTTCTGTTAAACAAAAAAAATCCAAGATTTTTAAAGGTCAGTTTTATTTTAGAGGTCTAAAAGTTTTCTGACTTCTGTGTAAAATTTTTTTCCAGTAAATGAATGGTGTGGGTGGACAGTATAAACTAAAGCAAATATTAGCTTATTTTATGCCCAAAGATCAGATGTTCGCATCAAAGTTATTTCACGGATCAGAGGCTACATTTTAAATTTAACTTAAAGTATTCAATCTTGAATAAAGATAATATTGAAATACATTATTATTAAGAAATACAAATAGAAAAGGTAATGCTTAACATTACAAAGTTTTTACATTACAGCAGTTATTATTTTCTGTAACACTGGAATTTATGGTCATAGAAGTTTGCAATGCACAATACGTGTTGGAAAAGAACATTAAGAACGATTTTCAATGTTATCTACAAAGCTTTCCGTAAAAAAAGTTACTGTCCATGCAATTTGGGTTCATCAGGAGATGTAATTGTTTCATTTCTTTGCTTGTTAACTTCGTCTCACCTGGGGATTTCCATTGAATGCTAACAATGGAATCTGCAAGAACTTCATTTTCTTATCAAGATTAAAATAACAGCTGAGCTCATGTTAATTGTCTCTGGGTGTAAGTCTTTGCCAGGAATGCTGGAAGCGATTGAGAATTTTTGATGTAATGAACTACAAAACCATTAAAATTCAACAAAGTTACTGTACCTTGGCAGTTTTATTTCTGGGAAATATGCCTTTTTTAATCCACAGTGTCTTTTTTCAACTACCAATGAACTTCTTTTTGTGGTCTCTGTAGATACAAAGTGAGAACAGTCAAGAGTTTGCAAATGTATTTTTTTTATTGCCATCCCTCTAGTGTAAAAGCAGAACTAGATGTAGTTCCTCAGTAAACCAGAATGCTAAAACAAGAAAGAAGTCAGTGGCAGCTGACATGGACAATATACCAGAGGGATCAACAAATAATTACAAACAATAACAAACACAGTAACAAATAAAATGCTGAAATGTGTAAGCATAATGTATTTAAATGTCTGTTGGAAAGCAAAGTCTCTTAGGACAGGCATTAAGTTAAAAAATAAAAAATAATTTAATTATGCACATACATACAAATTTCCGTTAAGATGACCCGCTGCTTTTCACACCAAGTTTTTGTGCTAATTTAATTCACCTCTGAGTTTAAATAGAGGAATTGGCCAAAAAGTTGTGAACATTTTTGTGACCACTGCTAAGCTCCGTATGGCTGCTATTTGACACTTTTACAGGTAATGAGAATTTGGGTATTTGGCACAATGAATGCACATTTCAGAGAAATGAGAGGAACACAGAGGAGCCATGCAAATGTTCCTATACAGACATCATCCTGAGAAACAATTGCCACCTGATTAGTGCTATTGATGGAATTCATTCATTAGTACATACACTGAATATTTAAAATAAATCTGTTTGAAATATGGACCCCATGAGAAATAAGACACAAAAACTGTGTGTAATTTTGATATAATTTTGCCTTGGCCCACTCAGTTATTAGGGCCCGAGCACCGATGGTGCGAGGACCCTATTGGAATTGCTCAGATTCATCTTGTTTTTATTTATCCAAAATTAATCGCATTTTTGAGGGCCTAAACATACTCGAAAACTCATTAAACTTTGCACACATAGCAAACATAGTGAAAATTTACATCTGATATGGATTTCAAAAGTGGGTGTGGCAAAATGGCTTGATAGCACCACCTATAGACCACTTTGTAGTAGACGTCACAGTTACATCACTTGCAGGTGCGTGCGCATAGAGGTTGCAGAAAAACACTGGTAACAAGTGGAAATAAAAGGGTAAAATCCATGGAATAAGAGAAAAAAAACTATTTTTGTGCCTTTTGATGTCTAAATCGGAATGAAAATAATTTTTTATAGAATACTGTCATCAAAGACGCCATTTGAAGCTAAACGCATACGTTTAAACGTACATACTATGGATGAAAACTGCTATGATTACTCTACTTTTAAAGTGTAAATTTGATTTAAACAATATGTCTACATAATATTCACATATACTGTTCAAAGGGGACGTATTGTATTAGCCCTACAGTTACAGCATGACATATTATTTAAACCTATTACAATGAACTATTAACTATTACTATTAACATTTTTACATCACATTTATTTATTTTATCTCACAATTTTGACTTTTTTTCTCGCAAATGCAAGTCTGTATCTGCTAATTCAGACTTTATAACTCGATTTAACTCAAAAATAGTGAGTTTGCCAGTTCTGAGGGGAAAAAAAGGCAGAAGTGTGAGATATAAACTCCTATTCTGAGTCGAGGGGAAAAGAGAGAATGACAAGTTGTTTTTCCTTATTAGAATTGTGAGATATAATCTCGGAATTGCAAGAATAAAGTCAGAATTTTAAAATCTAAAATCAAATGTACCTTTTTTATTATTATTTTATTCCATAGCTCCATAGACGGTCGCTTGAAAACCTTAATTTTCTGTCACCAGATGTCATCCCTGTTTCGGATCTGTGAGACTATATCACTATCTAATGTCAGTTTCATTAAATAACAGTGATTATTGCTGGGTGACAAGCTCTTGTAATATGCGGAGAACATTTTGAAAATGACATCTAATCAATATAATCTATAATCTTTTTAAATTTAGCTATTTTGTATCGCATCCGAGTAATTCTCTAGCTGTAAAGGCTATCTCTCTGGGGTTTCTGCAACCATGATGCGCGCGCATCCCGAATGTTTACAAATCGATAATTGGTTTATAAAATTTTAACGAAGTACCCCTCGAGCTATGTTTCACATAGATGTATGAAATTCGGTAGACATGTAACACACCAATAGCTACAAAAAAGTCCCCAAGTACAAAGTCCGATATCCAACAGGAAGTCTGTTATTTTACATGTTCTCAGCAAGCTGTGTGCCGTTTGTGCTATTTTCAGGCGTTGTATTTAAAACGTACTCCTTCTAGAGATTTAAAAAGATCAACACCAAATTTGGTCAGTGTAATCTAAAGCACTTTGTGATGTTAAATTGCTAAGATCTTCAGTTTTCATTGAAGGACGTGTCCAGACAAACTTTGATGTTTTGCCATGAGAAAAGATGTTGTTATAATTTAGGCATACAATGTCTGATCTGCAACAAAATTCACATGTTTGATAAGAGTTCTGTCCTGAACTCATGCCCATGGCCATATTCAGTTATAGCCATAGTGCCACCTGCTGGCAACAGGAAGTGGCATGTTTTACGCTCTAACAAACTCCTCTTAGAGACTTAATGATATCAACATTATATTTGGTCAGTCTACTCTAAAGGCCTTTGTGATGTTAAATTGCGAAGATCTTGAGTTTTCGTTAAAGGGCGTGTGCATGGTGGCCTGACAAAGTTTCATGTTTTGCAATGGGAATAGAAGGTGTTGTAACTCCTTCAATATTTGATCTGCCCCAAACTCCACACTTTCAGTAAGAGTCCTGGCCTGAACATATCAGGCCAATATTCTGTTATAATCATAGTGCCACCTGCTGGCAACAGGAAATGACTTGTTTTACACTAACTTAAACATGCAATGTCCAATCTGCCCCAAACTTGCCCCAAATGTTTGGTAAGAGTCCTGGCCTGAAGACATCTAAAGGCCAATATTCAGTTACAATCATAGCGCCACCTGTTGGTGACAGGATACGTCAACTCAAACAAACATCATTTTGACCTGGAGAGGATTTTATTTATTAATTAATTAATTTATTGCTGAAAATGCTAGTTGCTAATTCTGGGAAAACCTACTGACTTTGCTCACACATGGAATAAAAACTTCCCAAAAAAAGGACTTTTTTTTAGGACTTTTTCCCACATTGTTATTAGTAAAAAATGACCAGCTTAAAAAAAATGCTTATAAATTTCTTGTTATGCTATATGATTACCAAATATTGGATTCAATCTTTTTATCAACTTGCTTTCTTTATTAAAGCACAGGTTCTTTTCAGAACAGATTTATTGTAGGTCTCATTGTTGAGCATTTATGCAAATGTTTATGTGCAAATGCTGTCAAAATTATTCACAAATACTTCTTTTTCACTCAAAACTGAAGAGCGTGAGCTCAGATCAATATGGCACATGAACAATAAGTTTGAATCCGAAATGATATCAAAGCATAATGAGATACATACATATGTATTAGTATATGTGTGTGTGTGTTCTGAGCATTGTAAGGGAGCTTTATTACAAGTCATATATTTCAGCAGGTAACCTCGTGTCCTATTATGTCAGTGGTCAATATATGATGCATTAGCTCAAGTTAAATGCATAACTAACTTCACATTCGCCCTCCATTTAACATTGCTCTTTATGTTTTCCATTTTCCTCCTCCTCGTCTGGCACCCGGTGTTTGCATTCTTGATAGGCCTGTAAAATATGCTAATTGAATAAGGGAAATGTTCCCAGCATGTTAAGGGCTCGCTTTGCAGCTCCGCTTTCATTAGGGATTATGAATGCTGTATTTGAAGGTTTCTAAACCAATTTGTTCGAATAAAAAAAGGAAGTTTAATAATCTGTATCACAACATATATCGAATCCTGAGGCTAGATGTGGCATTTAAAAGATGAGCTGCCAGAGTAAACAGTCAGGAGGATGTACTGTATATAAATAAATAGCTTCAGTCATGACCTGATAGTTCAAGTAGGATATTCGAAACCAACTTCTCTGGGATATTTCATTAAATCTAGGATAACATTTTAAACCATTGTAATGAGGGTTAATCTTGAATTCTGCAGGGGAATGTACCCTTGCTCTTCTCATATGGTATACAAGCCAAGAGTTTAATGCAAATCTTCACTGTTGTTTTCTTTCTGTGGTTTATAATTTATTCCTACAGAATAATCAGATGCAACTTTTCCCTGTACTGTTCTGGGAAGTCAAACTCGCCAAATTAAACGAAACATTTTGCTAACAATTATGCAAATGCTATTCAAGAAAATACTGCAAACAAGTCATTGTGTTTCAGGTTTTGTCTCCGTATTTTAAACTCCTCAACAAAGTTTTGAATATGGCAGTCAATGACAGACAGAGGCACTAAATATAGTGTAATAAAAAGCAGTGGGAAAAGTCACCAGTAGGCCTATTTTTAACTAAAACAATAGGGCTACTGATTTAATTTACATTTATGCTGTTGTTTTTACTTTGAAATCCAATCTGAGTCACAGCAGTGTTGATGTTCAGAGTCAGACCACCAGCACGCTTGTGAGTGATATCACTTTTATACAACAGCTCAATAAACAAGATGTTAATATTGAGAACCGTACATTTTTGACACAATATTCACAGTTGCTTTGCTCCGCCAAAGAAATAATTCCCAAACAAACTCATACGTCTACATGCAGCACATGTACTATAGAGAGTATTAACCAGTGTTTTTGAATGAATCAGTTGAGTTATGTGAATGATTAAAAAGCAATCGTTTCATTCCTGAATGAATCAAGGAGATATGTTTTCGCCACTGAATAAAAAAAGGTAATTGTGACTTTTATCTTGCAATTCGGACTTTTTTCCCCTCAGAATTGCAAGTTTACGTCTCAAATTGCAAATCTCTCAGAATTGCGTGATACAATCTCTTACTTCTGACTTTTTTCCTCAGAATTGCAAGATATAAACTCTGATTCTGAGTTATTAAGTAAAAATTTGTGAGATGTAAACTCACAATTCTGAAAAAAAAAATTCATAAGTTCACAAGCTGAGGAAAAAGTCAGAATTGCGAGAAAAACAGTCAGAAATATAGCTGCAAGCAGCAATTGCGGGGCCAAGCACAACAGAGGCAGAATGAGGCGCTAAGCATGGCAAGGAGCAACAGACCGACTACAACAATGAG
>JAHKKF010522267.1:0-14307 GCA_019740295.1 Labeo calbasu
ACTTATATATTATTCATAATTATATATATACACACACATATATATGCATTTGTTACATATGTGTGTGTGTGTGTGTGTGTGTTAGATAGATATCATATAAATACCATATATTATATATACATTATATAAATATTTATATAATATATACTTATATAATATATACATATTGTATAAATATATACTATATAAATACCACCATATATTGTAGTATATAAATACCTATAAATATATTATCATAGAAATCCTTAGAATATATATATATATATAAAACCTGATATATATATATACCTTCCACAAAGAGATTTGTTGCTAAATGTAACAAAATGTATTGAAAACTAGTTACCTCAATAGTGTTCTCATGTATGAAGAATAATTCATATTGATTCAGTTTTATTGGTACACTGGGTGCAGTGAATGTATTACAGTCTTCGGAAACGTTTCAGGAAGACAAACATGTTTATTTTCAATGATTTTCCAGGGTATTGTTAAATTAAAATCAACCGCGTTTCCTCGTCCTTGTAAATGAACACACATTAACAACACCTACTACAGTGAAGGCTCGTCTTATGAATATTAATTATGTGCAGTGACGCTCGGCGTTCTGATTGGCTGATAAGGTGACTCTGCGTAAGAGTGCGCTAGACAGTTCGCGAAGCAGCGAATCCTACTAGGGCGAAGGATGTGGGTTCATGAATATTAATTACGTTGCGTGACTGGACGCACCGGAAGGGTTACCAAGCAACGGCTGTGCGCTCTAATTACATATTCATGAGCCAAGCGTTTTCCATAGTAGGATTCGTAATCTTCGTCAGCGTTGCCCGCCTAGCGACTTCCTCCTGTCATATAGATGCGCAGGATCGAGCGCGTGTCAAATGGAACAATGTAACGGATCGGAGTTGACAGCCTCAGTCGAGAGGTTACTGATTAATCTCGGTCCGGCTCCATAACCATAGATAAGGGGACGAGATCCGCCTGAATGACAGGAGAATGACAGCAGGTCCGCATTGAGCATTTTAGTGTCTTCTTTTCAAGGTAGGCGCAAGAGGTGACTAATTTACCTGGGTCTTTTAATACTGTATTGTTACCTGTTAAGACAAATTAATCTGTTTAAGGGTAATTTGTTATTTGTTTTGACCCATTGCCAATGTATGCGAATACCGCATTAGCACTGTTTTAGTGATGCGATTGTAAAACCATAAATGACACGAGATAATCTAGTGCTCTAATATACACTGGGTGTATACAATATTTAAAACTATCCAGTTTTAAATTTTTAAACCATTGAATTCTAAATTTAAACGTTCAAATTAGAACCTCAGACACTTGCACCGCAAGAGAATTTTTGAGAGTTCCAAAAAAGAACTTTATGTGTGTAAACCTCAGACCACTGATGCTATAATGTAGATTTGTTTTTAAATAACTTTAAGAACTTTTTTAAATCGCATAACGAAACAAAATATCAACTCAGGAACCCTAAGCATCCAAAATGGTTTACCGAGGGTTCTTCATGAACCCAAAGTGCTCGACAGAACCACTGAAGAACCTTGATTTTAAAAAACCCACATACTTTTACACAAGTTTGTACTGTTTTGCCCTCAAATGGGTATTTTCGCCACTTTGTTCCAGTCGGTATTAAGTTTTAAGTAAGTCTTAAATAAACGGAATGAACTTTCTTTACTGAGGGATATACGAGCGAGGTGTTGATGCGAAGCGAAGCAGCACCGAGCCGTGTTAATTTACGTCGTCCCATGCTGCGCTGGATTTGATCGGACTACTAAGTAGGGATTTTGTTTCAGTGTGGAGGTAATGAGCAAATTGTTGTTGGCTCGTATCCCCTCTTCCTTCTGCCGTGCCGAAAAGACGTTTCTGGGTGCTCGTTTTTCTGAAGAATCGCCCAGAAAGTTTCGTCATGCTTCAAAGTATATCACGTCAGAGTCGGTTTTTTAAGTTTTTACGTCCGGCGGAAAGTGAATGCTGTCATACGTACCGTAACGTGTTTTTCATTGAAACTAAAACCGGTTTTTAACGTTTGTAAAAGTCTATCTATCTATCTATCTATCTATCTATCTATCTATCTACAGTGTTATGTTTTCATTATATTATAATGCTGAAATCGTTTCATAATTTGTTTCTATCCTCTGAAATGTAACTCTCTTAAGTCTTAATACATAAAGCACATTTAATTTAAATTAAGGCAGCAATTAAACCTAAGTTTTCAATTTTGTAGGTTGACAGACATAATATCTATCTCAGAGGGTACAGTGATGTCTAAATGAAACTGAAGAAAGTAGACTTTTTAAGAGCTAAAATAATTTGAGAACTTATAATAGATGGCGGGTGACATGTCGACCTTATCATACTCAGGCATTTCAGTGAGTTGTAACATTACACTGGCTCCAGAGACCTTTAAATACATTTCAAAAACCAATTTACCACGTGGTGTAAAGTGAGACGTCTCCAGCCCTCCAACTGCCCAGAGCTGGTTAGAAAGTTTTAGCCAAGTGACTCTACGATACTCCAGCAGTGGATGTTCATTACGACCCTCAAAGCCATTTTTCTCATTCATTATTGTGCTTACGAGATATCAGCTTTGTCAGTTTTGTGAAGAATATTTTACTTGTATGTTTTTTTTGCACCAGACTAACATGTGACTTTTTGTTGTTATGTCTTAAAGGAAAAATTTGCTTTGAATGGGGAACGTAATTTGCATGCTACCCAAGTTCAGGCAGGATCTTACACAAGCCTGGAGACGGGGAACGCACCTGCCTGTTTTTCCTGACCTGTAGACTCATTCATCAGCACCAACCGTCTTTAATGGGATAAACTATCTCCAGAGATCAGGTGAACGGCTGATCTGAACTCACGTAAGACCCTCAAGCTTGCTAATTTCTTCTTAACTGACACTTTACATCCTAAGGCCTCCGCATGGTACTCTGGTCGAAAGATCAAGACAAACTGTCCGACATGTCCACCGGGACGGAAAGGATAGAGATGAAGAAGGAGGGGGCGCCGCCAGCGTTCCACCACTCCAACGGGTCGGTCCATCCGGTTATACTACCCGACAACCCCGAGGAGGTGCCCCAGACTCCTGGGGAGTACGAACTCACAGAGATGACCTCCATACCGGACCACGGCGATCAGCAAAACGAGCGGCCGGACATGGTGGTCCTCGACTGTCGGGCCAACGCTAAGGGCCAGAGGGAAGAGGACGCCCTCCTGGAGAATGCCAGCCAAAGCAACGAGAGTGATGACACTAGTACGGACCAAAGCCCGGTGCCGCCGGCTCCGCTAAAGGAAACATCCTTTTCTATCGGACTCCAGGTTTTGTTCCCTTTCCTGCTGGCAGGGTTTGGGACAGTTGCAGCTGGCATGGTTCTGGACATTGTTCAGGTGAGTAAAACCCAATTGCTTGGTGTTTAATGGACACTACCAGTCAAAAGTTTTTGAACAGTAAGATTTTTAATGTTTTTAAAGTCTCTTCCGCTCACCAAGCCTACATTTATTTGATCTGAAGT
This sequence comes from Labeo calbasu, assembly GCA_019740295.1. Lineage (NCBI taxonomy): Eukaryota > Metazoa > Chordata > Actinopteri > Cypriniformes > Cyprinidae > Labeo > Labeo calbasu. Next base: position 3,516 of record JAHKKF010522267.1, read on the forward strand.
ACAGCAAAAACAGTAAAATGTTGAATCATTTTTATTATTTAAAATAACTATTTTCTATTTGAATATATTTTAAAATGTCATTTTTTCCTGTGATTTCAAAGCTGAATTTTTATTTTTAGCGTTACTCCAAGCACATGATCCTTCAGAAATCATTCTAATATTCTAATTTGCTGCTGATTAGCTGAGTAGATGTCTTTATCATCACTTTGAATCAGTTTAAAGCATCCTTGCTAAAGCTTTAAAAATGACTGGGGTAATGATGCTGAAAATTCAGCATTAATCACAGGAATAAATTACATTTTAAAATACATTCAAATAGAAAACAGTTATTTTAAATAGTAAAAATATTTCAAAATTTGACTGTTTTTGCTGTACTTTGGATCAAATAAATGCAGGCTTGCTGAGCAGAAGAGATTTCTTTAAGAAACATTAAAAATCTTGCTGTTCAAAAACTTTTGACTGGTATTGTAATTAAATCAATACATAAAAAAGATCATAAGCTGTTAAAATTCTGGAAAAAAAGTGGAAAATATTGGAATACATGAGAATAAGTTCTGGAATACAGTGGGTTTTCGCAGCAAATGCCATAAAAGTACCAATTTGGGTTGCCCAAAGGACTTTTCAGTAAACAGTTTAAGAAGCTCTTGTGTAATAAAAAGTTTCCATGGGTGTTAGAACCATAGATGACACTCTATTAAAGCATAACCCTTATAAATCCTGTACTAAAACTAATTTTGACTCTCTCTGGCACTTTGCATGCTTGTAATGGCATTGACAAAATGCCATCAGTCAGGGTTTATCAAATGTTACCCTGTGCTAAGAGTAGAAGAGCATGTCTGACAAGATGCTGGATGTTCAGATAACAGGTTCTTTCCAAATAAGCAGTGAACACGTGCTGTTCCACGCTAAAGGGTTTCCCCTGTCCCTAACAGCATGTGAAAGGGTGTAATGGTGTTGACTTTCATGTAGGGGTCTATTTTCATTGAAATGAGATTTAGGTTCTGCAAAGTACCTTTTAGTGAATAGTTCTTAAAAGAACTATTTTTATTAGCATCTAAAGAACCTTTTATCTACTTTAATGGAATGTTTCTATGGGTGTTAAAGTTTTCATTGATCCTTTGATCCCCATAAAGAACCTTTCTTTAAGAATGTATTTGGGTAATCTGCACTACCTTTTGAAAATGCGTTACTCTACAGATGGTCATACCGCATGACTTCCTGTTGTACCCTGGTAGATGCAAAAATGGTTAACCGCTTGGGGTTTTTCAAAAACTTTGTGGGTATAGAGTCTCTGAGGAGGCGTGTTGTTCCTTGTAATACTTACCTCACTTCCTCAGTTTCCTTTGTGAAAGATAGAAATCATGTATTTAAAATCCAAAGAGCGATTGTTTATTACTTATTGTTGTTTTTTGAGGAAAGGGTGTAGACCTGTGGATTGGCGTAGGGACGTTTTATAACCAATTGTGAAAGAATTGACTAGTTGTTATTCATGTGCAGCATTGTAGAAGCCATGAGGTTTTACTTCACTACATAATACAGTCCAGAGCTCCACACCCTTTGTAGTCGTAACCAGCATGGGAACTTGTTTTTCAGCCGATATGGTGATTTCGCCTTTTACCCTGCTGATGTGGAATGTATTGTGCTCGAAAACCTCTAGTCAGACCAGTTTGCGCTAAAGTCTGAATATGTGCTAGACAATTTTAACCACAAGGACAAGAGACTAAACATTAAGGCCTGACAGGAAGGCAGTTAGGGTTTACCACATCCACCGTCATTACATATTGACAGGATTCGATGCAGACAGAATGAGCGTAACCTGTCCTGTCCTAACCTTCCACGAGTTGGGATCTTATAGTAAATCTCAGTGTAGTTCAATTTAATTTGATCACATCATTGGCCTCTGTTGATTTCATGTTTTATGTCACATGTCCTATAGAGTATCTGTGGACAGGAACAGGTGCCGAAATTGAGCTTCCTTTCTCTTAGTGTCTCAAAGATCAAACTAATGACTTGTTCTGTTTGCCAAATTCACATAAATCATCTAAGTTCTTTATAACATAAACACGTAAGCTTTTATAAGATTATTTGGTCACTCTGCTAAGGCTAGTGTCAATATTATTTAGGATTTAGGGCAGGAATGCCTTGTCCTGTTCCTGGAGATATGCCGTCCTGTAGAGTTCACTTCCAACTGGGCACCTCTGTTTTAGGGTGTGTTCACATTCCTTTACATATTGTTTTTGTTTATCTTACTTTATATTTGTTAATATTTTGAATTAGCTTTTATTTTTATATTTTAATTCTAATTTTATGTGCTTTAGCCATTTTAGCTTTTAATTATGTCATGCTTTTAATCATATAATATTTATTTTTTCATTTCAGCTTTATTTCATTTAATAGATTTAACAATAACAGCACTGTTCGTGCTATGGAAATACAATAAATTATGTCTCAGATTATGTGGCTTGTTGTTTGTACTTTTTAAACGAGCAGACTATATCCTATAGACTTAAATGGAAGAACCTTTACCATGTCTACACTACCAATCAAAAGTTTTTCAACAGTAAGATTTCTAATGTTTTTTTAAAGAAGTGTCTTCTGCTCACCAAGCCTGCATTTATTAGATTCAAAACACAGCAAAATAGTAACATGATGAAAAATTTGAAATATTTTTACTATTTAAAATAACTGTTTTCTATTTGAATATATTTTCAAATGTATTTTATTCCTATGATCAAAGCTACATTTTCAGCATCATTACTCCAGTCTTCAGTGTCACATGATCCTTCAGAAATTTGTTGCTCAAGAAACATTTTAATTACATTTTTATTTACATCGTTTTCAGGATTCTTTGATGAATAGAAACATCCAAAGAACAGCATTTACTAATGAATTTTTTGAGAAAGAAATTATAGAAATTAATACTTTTATTTAGCAAGAATGCTTTAAATTGATCATTTATAATGATTTATAATGTCATAAAAAATGTATATTTCAAAAAATGCTGTTCTTCTGAACTTTCTATTCATCAAAGAAACCTGAAAAAAATTTACTCAGCTTCAACATAATAATAAAAACAATATTAATAATAAATGCAAATGAGAATATTAGAATGATTTCTGAAGGATCATGTGATTGGAGTAATGATGCTAAAAATTCAGCTTTGAAGTCAGGAATAAATTACAATTTTAAATATATTCAAATAGAAAACAGTTATTTTAAATAGTAAAAATATTTCACAATTTTACTGTAATTATAATTTTTGCTGTGCTTTGGACCAAATAAATGCAGGCTTGCTGAGCAGAAGAGACTTTAAAAAAAACATAAAATATCTTACTGTGCAAAACCTTGTAAATGGTAGTGTAGATCTATAGCATTTGATTTGTGTTTTCAGCCAGTAAGCAACCTTCAATACTGTATCAACCAATTAGAATTGACTAGCAACCGCATAGAAACACGCACAAGCAAAAATGGTTGAGCGATGGGTAAGAAATAATCTAATTTTCCATAATCTCATTAAGTTACTCACTCTCATGTTTCTTTCTTCTACAGAACACAAAAGAAGGTATTAAAAATGTAAATGAAAGTAAATTAATCCTATCTTTTGTGTTCCGCAACCTCTCTCATCCATGGAGCCACTGAATGTTCTTAATAATGGAAGAATTTTATAGTTCTAAAGGTTCTTTAGATTATTATAAAGTACTTCACACTAAGAAAAGTCTGTTGAAAGGCTCATTGGGAAAGCTTAAAACTCCATTTTAGAACCTTTGTTTTAAAGAGTGTAGATTTGGAACAGCATGAGGGTGAGTAAATTATTTCTTTCGATAAACTATCCCTTTAACAGGCTGCACTAGTGATACGTTTATCTTGAAAATCGTAGCGTGCACATAAACACAACCTAGGTTGGTAGAGCGTCTTCAGAATTCCTCTGTGACCTTATACTCTGAGCCTTGGAGACCAAGGTGCTGGAAGCAAGGAGCGTTGCCAGCCAACATTACACAATCCTGCAATCCGAGCCCCCCCTCCGGTTGCATGCCTGCACTGCTGTGCGTCAAGTTCGCAGAACCTTTAGAGGCACATGGAGGCACTAGCCAGGACTGCGCTGTTTCCTGAAGACAACATCGTACTGGGGGAGGGAGATAGACAGAGTAGAGGAGGTTCAGTCAAAGGGAACCGAAGACAAAGTGGCCGGGCGCCAGCACCCAATTGATGTTCGTCCTTTTTTAAAAGTGGCCCCTGCACTGCCAAAGACTCAAGGAAAAAGAAACGGCCATTAAAACGCGCCTACTGGAAGCTGCACCGCTCGAACTCCTTAACTAGTGCTTTTTGCTGCTATTTGTGGAAGATTTCGTGTTGTGTTGTGTTGTGTTGTGTTATGTTTACCATTTGCTTTTTCTTCAATGTTATGTTAGCGGTGCCCGCCGCGCTTTCTCGCTCTCTCCAAGTGCTGACAAGATGCTAGGATTGATTTAGCTAGTCAGTGTCAGGCCTGTAATTGCTCTGCACCAGTGGGAATGAGTCTAAAGATAAGCACTCCTTCTATATATTGATCTATACAGCCTGCTGCTGCATTGCATCTAAGGCACTGCAAGCCTAATGGAAAAAAAACAGCCTGCCAGTTACTGGAGTCATCAACTTTAGATGTCTCAAGTCGGACGCTTGGAAAAGGTTCAAATGGACGAGGGCGTCAATAAACCTAAAATTGGCCTGAATTTTACACTGGCAGATGATAAGCTCAATGTAATTAGAGAGTTTCTTATTAGAAGCTTAGAAAGGTTTGTTAAAAATGGAGTAGAGTTTATTTTTTAGGGCGTAATCGTACATGCAGCGATCCTTGGAGGAAGGTTTTATTGCTGCCTCTTCGTAGCTCAGGAGATATAATTAAGTTTTCGCTATCAATATTGCCTGAAAAATTCTCTAAAACTCTTTAGAAAAATAGAAATGTACACAATCATGGCAATTGTTGACACACACACTACCAGTCAAAAGATTTTTGTTATTTTTTTTAAAGAAGTCTCTTTTGCTCACCAAGCCTGCATTTATTTGATCCAGAATACAGCAAAAGCAGTAAACTTGTGAAATATTTTTACTATTTAAAATAACTGCTTTCTTTTTGAATAACTCTTAAAATGTAATTTATTCCTGTGATCAAAGCTACATTTTCAGCATCATTACTCCAGTCTCCAGTGTCACATGATCCTTAAGAAATCATTCTGATGTGCTGGTTTGCTGTTCAAGAAACATTATTGTTATTATTACTATTATTATTATCAATATTTAAAACAGTTGAGTACATTGTTTTCAGGATTCTTTGATGAATAGAAAGATCCAAAGATCAGCATTTAAATAAAAAATATTTTTTTGGGAAAGAAATTATAGAAATTAATACTTTTATTTAACAAGGATGCTTTAAATTGATCAGAAGTGATGATGAAGACACTTATAATAACAAAAGATTTACAAAAGATTTCTATTTAAGATAAATGCTGTTCTTCTGAACTTTCTATTCATCAAAGAAACCTGAAAAATTCTACTCAGCATAATAATAATAATAAATGTGTTTTGTGAGCAGCAAATCAGAATATTAGAATGATTTCTAAAGGATCATGTGACTGGAGCAAAGTGCTAAAAATTCAGCTTTTAAATCGCCGGAATAAATTACATTTTAAAATATATTCAAATAGAAAACTGTTATTTTAAATAGTAAAAATATTTTTAAATTTTGGATAAAAAAGCAGGCTTGGTGAGCAGAAGAGACTTATTTAAAAAACAAAACAAAAAAAACAACAACTTTTGACTGGTAGTAGATATAAAATTAAAATTTGTTATAAGGTGTGGACGATATGCCAAAAATATCATATCACGATTGTTTTCAGGCAGAATGACGATCTATAATCTTATCATGATTCTTTTTCATGTTTGTTTCTAAGATTACTGTGGAGCACATTGTTGAGATCTTTAAGATCTATAGGAGACATGAGATACTTCAGCAAACTGTCCCTTGTAAAATATAATTCAGATTTTAAAGAATCTCTCAGATTTTTTCCTTTCTATGAAGTGTGTCCACTGTGATTTTCTATGGGTTTCTCTGTTTTTAAGTTTTAGCAACTTGTAAATCCATTTCACTATTGAGTAGGCTAGGTCCAATCAATTTTCCTTAAGATAAGATTTTTAAATTGCATGATCAAAAGCAAGAGAAATCAAACAGATCTCATTTTTAAAAAATCCATCTTCACAGCTTTAGTTCCAATGTGGCTTACAGAAGATCTCTAGATGTTGTTTGGCTTTAATGTTTAGTGAGTGTTTGAACTAAAAAACATCTCTTTCTCAATAGCACTGGACGGTATTCACAGAAGTGACTGAAGTCTTCATCCTGGTGCCTGCTCTCCTGGGCCTGAAAGGGAACTTGGAGATGACCCTCGCGTCCAGACTGTCTACCGCGGTAAGTCCTTGGGCATGACTGAATCATTTTATTGTGGAAAAATAGCTTGTGTATACTGTAGGTCAGCACAAGATGCAGATAATCGTTGATAAAATGGAACAAAAAGCTATGCACGCCAGCATATTTATTGACGTCATATCACTGAGACGTTGTGAGTGATTCATTATCTGAATTGCATGACGCAATTTCACTCGAATTGTTTTTTGTCTTTTGTCTGGACGGTGACTAATGTTTACTCGTGCAGCTTTCAAAGGTGTGTTTGCGTTTATGTAACCTCGGGAGGAAATATGAAGAATCATTCCTGCACTGTAAAAATTTTCTCCTTTTTTTTTTAACTTATAAACTTAAGTTCAGCAGCTGCCTTAAAATTTTAAGTTAAATCAACTTAAAAATGCAAGTCATTTCAACTCACTACAGTAAAATAAGTTTAAATGACTTGTGCTTTTAAGTTGATTTAACTTATGAGTTGAAATGACTTTTACTTTTAAGTTAATTTAAGTTAATTTTAAGGCAGCTGCTAAACTTAAGTTTTTAAGTTGAAACTGGTAAAAACTTTTTACAGTGTACTGTCAAAACTAATGCACTAATATTCGCATTTGATTCAAAATATTGTTTACCAGGCATTATTTGAAAAGTATCCAGTATTTTAACAGGCAGATGATTTAACATTCAACACTGATAATAATCAGAAATGTTTCTTGAGCAGCAAATCAACATATTAGAATGATTTGTGCAGGATCATGTGACACTAAAGACTGGAGTAATGATGCTGAAAATTCAGCTTTGCATCACAGAAATTAATTACATTTTAAAATATATTCACATAGAAAACAGTAATTTTAAATTAAAATAATATTTCACAAATATTACTATTTTTACTGCATTTTTGTTAGCATAAGAGACTTTCAAAAACATTAAAATCTTACCAACCCTAAACTTTTGAACAATACAGTTTCATCTAAATATGTAAAAAGTTGTTTGTTTGCTTATAGCTAATAGTTGTCTGCTATTAAACAAAGCTTCATTGTCCTTCACTGAAGTAGGGTAATAACTTGGGCCGTTTGCCCCATTCTCTTTAATAGGATGTCATGTAGGACACTATGGTCAAATTAACATCATTTTAATCCTATTAAGCACATGACCGTACACTTTCCCCTAGTTTCGCTCGATACTCCTACACTCGGTGTGTCTCGGCTAGACTCGGATGTGCCAGGTTTGTGGCAAAGCCAGACATTCTTCTGGGCTATGGTTCTCTGAGTTCCCGCCGCAAGATTACATGTTTAATCATAACACATCCTTAAGCAGCCCACGTTAGCTGGTTAAATCTGGGAGCGATGCTGTCGGATGACATTGTTTTTCATTACATTTGAAAGCAATGATTTAAAGTGACCATAATTAGTTACATTTTGTCATGATTCGCTCACCTCATGTCATTTAGGGCGGTGTTGGAACCACATGAGAGTAAGTACTGTAAGTATTTGTTTTTAGGTGAACTGTTCCTTTCATTTAAACACTTTAAATTAGCTGCAACCCCATACTCAGGAAAAGTTAATTTGCCCTTTGCTGGAATCCAGTGATTCACAAGCAATCAGGTGAGCTGAAAGTGTCAAGCCCGCAGTCTTGAGGTCATCCGTGTGCTGTAAATCTACACTAAGTGCTCAGCTGCTTCATGCTGTTTCTCAGAACCGCTGCTGATTATGAGCAGATTAAGCACACTGTCGGTTTCTAATGCTCTTGCTTCAAAAAAGAATGAATACCTTTCGTAGTGTGAATTAGACTCACATGACCTCATTTTTCATTTCTGCCTTTGACCCCGATAGTCATTGGTGTGGATTTTTGCTCTGACTTACTTTAGGTCACTGTAGGTCTTTTTGGAGTATTACAAACTTGACCCATTTGAATAGCCTGTGTCAATATATTTCCTATTCCAACAGGAACTTTGAATAGGACGTATCAAAGGGCTTGTCCTTTGTTAAAATAGCTTTGATTTACTACTTGTGTTGCTACTCTGTGGCAAGTGAGCATTTTATTGGACAAAGCTTGAGAGACTGTATTTTTGGCCCATTTTCCTAGAAGTGAAACACTGTACATTTTAAATGTGTATATGTTTGCTAAAATTTATTTGGTCAGCAATGGACAAGAAAGCTTGGGGTGGGTTGATCAAAAAGTGACAGTAAAGCCATTTATAATTTTATAAAAGATTTCTGTTTTACATAAATACTGTTCTTTAAACTTTATGTCTTGTATCACAGCTTGCAAGAAATATTAAGCAGTACCACTTTATTATTATTAATGATGTCTTCATCACTGATAACAGTTAGAAATGTTTCTTGAACAGCAAATCAGCATATTAAAATGATTTCTGAAGGATCATGTGACACTGAAGACTGGAGTAATGATGCTGAAAATGCAACTCTGCATCACAGGAATAAATGAAGTTTTAGAATATAGTAAAATAGAAAAAGGTTATTTTATATTGTAATAATATTTCACAATATTACTGTGTTTAAGTGTTTTGATTAAATGCAGCCTTGGTGAGTATAAGAGACTTTATAAAAATAAAAATATTTTAATAAAATATTATTATATTGATTTTTACTGCTTATTTACACTACCGGTCAAAAGTTTTTGAACAGTAAGATTTTTAATGTTTTTTTAAAGAAGTCTCTTCTACTCACCAAGCCTGTATTTATTTAATCCAAAGTACAACAAGAACAGTAAAATTTTGAAATATTTTTACTATTTGAAATAACTGTTTCTATTTGAATATATTTTAAAGTGTAATTTGTTCCTGTGATTTCAAAGCTGAATTTTTAGCATCATAACTCCAGTCACATGATCCTTTAGAAATCATTCTAATGTTCTGATTTGCTGCTCAAAAGACATGTATTATTGTTATTATGTTTAAAACGGCTGAGTAGAATTTTTCAGGTTTCTTTGATGAATAGAAAATTCAGAAGAACAGCATTGATCTGACATAGAAATCTTTTGTAACATGAAAAATGTCATTATAAGTTACTTCAGATAAATGTTGATCTTTGGATTTTTCTGTTCGTCAAAGAATCCTTAAAAAAATGTACTCAACTGTTTTAAATATTAATAATAATAATAATAAAAATAAATGTTTCTTGAACAGCAAATCAGCATATTAGAATGATTTCTGAAGGATCATGTGATACTGAAGACTGGAGTAATGATGCTGAAAATGTAGCTTTGATCACAGGAATAAATTTAAAATACATTCAAATAGAAAATGGTTATTTTAAATCGTGAAAATATTTCAAAATGTTACTGTTTTTGCTGTACTTTGGCTCAAATAAATACAGGCTTGGTGAGCAGAAGAGAGTTCTTTAAAAAATCTTACTGTTCAAAAACTTTTGACTGGTAGTGTAATTCAAATACTCCCTTTTGCCAGAAAGATTTTCCATTACGTGATGTAAAATTGGATTTTAAAAAAGAAAAAGTAATGTTGTTTGGTTTCTGATTCAAGCTATTTTTAAATATTAGCCTTTTAATTATGAAATAATGTTGTTTGTCTTGTGTCATTCCACAATGCCTGGAAGGTGACTAAACTGCCCTCTATACAATGTTCCAGTAATATTCACTCAGAGGGTGTTAGCTCTTGATCCTATTAACTATTACATCCCGTAAACCCTGTGCTTGCTTGACAACTTGTTTGTCAAAATGTTAATGGTCACATAAACGTGTATCTTGTTTCTACAGCACAAAGCACCTAATCTGGCTTTCTGCCACACGTAATTTTATCTGAGCTCGCGGACTAAAAACCAGACTAAAAGCTACGTGGCTCCAGTCGCTGACTATGCCAGAAGTTCCTCCCATGTCTACTTCAGAAATGTGCGGTTTATCACCTTGTAGAAGTGTTGTGTGCGTGACCGCCGCCGTGTTTTGCATAGAGCGGTTTGCGTAGAGCTTATCGTCATTGCTCGGACCCTCACTTATCAGTAAACGACAGCCTGTTGTTGAAGGAATAGTTCACCCGAAAATAAAAAAAATGTCATTGGCTTATAGTATCCACATATCATTTTGGTCTTGTGTTATTTTATTATTTTTGTAAAGCACAAACATCTGGTGTTGGGCAGATTGTTCACGTTCCAGTATTTTGCAATTGAAGTCATACAGTAGGTTTCTGTGAGGAAAGATTAAAATAATGTCCCTCAGTGTTGGGGAAGGTTATTTTTAAAAGTAATCCAATACAACATTGCATTATTCCATAAAAAGTAACTTATTGAGTTAGTTACTTTTTATGTAATGTAATGCATTACGTGTTACAAATACGTTACTTTTGCATTACTTTTTGTCACCTGAACTGGACTTGCTTATTTACTTTTGATA
>JAHKKF010522268.1:2348-22431 GCA_019740295.1 Labeo calbasu
AGTAATATGACAAAAAGTATTACTGAAATTAGAATTGGAAAAACGAGTTTAACGCGAAAATAAAAATAAAAATCCATGTAAACGCGATTATACACAAATATTGTTCCTCATGATAGTTTGTAAATGCAAGGCAACATAAACCAAAAGCACATTAAGGTTTAAAACGAAAACACTCAAGAGGACAGATGCACAAAAGCATCTTACTAAAACCAGTTCAGATAAACTTACCTGCCGCTCGTTTCGGCGCCTGCTGTTTTCTCCTCGGCATACTTGCGCGCAGATTGTGTGTCTGAATACGCAACCTGAAACGATATTCAACAATATATGCTCCCAATCAGACGTGTCACCATTTAACGACAGCACAGCGCATTCAGAAAAGCTACGCCACTTCGCATTAGGCATAGGAGAAAGCCAGGTGCTCCGTGTTCAGCGGTAGTCTTTGTTTAAAGCCCGTCTGCTGGAGTGATGAGGAAAACTGCACGGCAGGACAGTAACGCCTAGCCGCTCGCTACGAGTTTGTCACGTCACTCAAAAGTCCGCGGCAACTGATTCCCTCAGAACGCAGAAAGTAAGGGGGCGTTCACACGTCTGGCGGTGTTCAAAACAACTAGATATAACGCAACGGAATGGCACAGAACGCCAGGGGATTTAAGTCGAAATTAGAAGTTAATAGAAGTTACACGCCGTTTGACTCGACCGCGCTGATGGCGCAAGACGATGAAACAGAGACGCGACGCAGCGACCAAAGACGTGTGGATTGACAAAAATTTCAACAATAGCAGACGAAACGCGTCTTGTGCTCCTATCGCTCACTCCCACGCACATTTAATACCCAAAATGCAGTCTAGGTAGTCAGCTCGCAAGGTTTTGATACACTGCCAATATGTCACTTAAGAGCGCATTAACAAGACCGCTTACACTGTCAGGAAGGAAGGATGTAACTTAACCCTTTAATGGACACACCCAGAATAAACAATAGAGTTTTTGGGACAATAACAAACAAGCTTTAGTGTTCATTAAGCATGTATCAAAAGGCTGATATGTACATTAAAGGTTAAATTTCATTTTCATTATTACTTTTTTAAAATCATCACTGCACTATGAATAAAACTGTTATTCACTGTTTGAAACCATTGTAATCAAAAATATGTAATAGATCGATTGATATGTAAATAAGACTTGATTGAAAAAAAATAATCACTGATATTAATACAGATTTTAAAGTGAACTTTTACCATGATTGGATATCTGAAATGTTTGGTTAAGCAGGTTTACTAACAATTTCACCTTCTTCTTTAATGCTGAAGAAAGCCTATGGGTGAGACTTCCGGTTTGTTAGCCGCTATAGGGAAAAAATGAAGAATAACAATGGGTAGTAAACGTTAAAACGTTTGCACTAAAAACCAGTGTGTTCAGAATAAAAATAATACATTAAAATAACATGGTAAGACACCAATTTGCAATACCAAGCAGCAAAACCAGCTGTTTTGTACAGCTAAAAATAGCTGGACGCGAATGAGACCGGAAGCCTGACCCATAAAATTTACACTCTTACGAGAAAAATAAAAATAGAAGAAAGCAACTGAATTTGTGCTTTACATAAAGAGCTGAATGGTAGAGAAGCCTTATACATTTTTTAATTGGATTTCATAACTCAAAATTTGGTTCAAGGGTTAATTGGCCTTTTCCTGATTATACTTATGGACTATTTATTAAATGAACTAATTTGGAGTCCCTTAAAGATCATGAAAAAACATCTTTATTTAGTAATAACAATAGCAAACAATACTGCATTTTAGATGTTCATTTAGATATTCAGAAATCACAAAATTTTGATTTGTATACTATCTTATCAGATGTCTATTTAAATGTACATTAACTAACTTACACTACCAGTCAAAAGTTTTTTTTTATTTATTTGATCCACTTGTTTAATTTGATGTACTTGTTTTTGAAGTACAGCAAAAACAGTAAAATGTAAAAATATATTAACTATTTAAAGTAACTGTTTTCTAATTAAATATAATTTAAAATGTAATTTATTCCTGTGATCAAAGCAAAATTTTCAGCATCATTACTCCCATCTTCAGTCACATGATCCTTCAGAAATCATTCTAATATGCTGATTTGTTGTTCAAGAAACATTTTTTTTTATTATTATTAGTGTCAATATTTAAAACAGTTGAGTACATTTTTTAATAGAAAGACCCAAAGATCAACATTTATGTAAAATAAAAAGCTTTTGTAACATTTCAAAAATGTTACAGAACTAAAAAATGCCTTTCAAAAGCTTGGAGTTGTTGTTTTTTTGGGATAAAGAAATTATAGAAACTAATACTTTTATTTAGCAAGGATGTTTTAAATTGATCAAAATATGATAAAGACATTTATAATGTTACAAAAGTTTTCTATTTCAGATAAATGCTGTTCTTCTAAACTTTCTATTCAAGAAACCTGTAAAAATTATACTGAGCTGTTTTCAGCATAATTTTAATAATACATGTTTTCTGAGCAAATCAGAATATTAGAATGATTTCTGGAGGATCACGTGATGCTAAAAAATTGCTTTGAAAACACAGGAATAAATTACATTTTAAAATACATTCAAATAGAAATTGTTATTTTAAATAGTAAAAATATTTCAAAATTGTACAACTTTTGCTGTATTTTGGATCAAATAAATGCAGGTTTGCTGAGCAGAAGAGATTTCTTTAAAAAACATATTGTGTTTAATAAAAAACATTGTGATTGACATTTTGTGTAAAAGGTTAAATACTACCACTACTACTAAATACCACTATATTTACATAATTATCTGTTTTATTCCATAAGTAATAGTGTTTTTCATCACACATTCCTTTCAGCTTTTGAAAGGGAAAAAAACGAAAAGACAAATCTGAATCAAAAATGCCTTTTGAATATTATAATGTGTTAAACTGTAACAGACTTGTTTTGCAGAAACAAACAATGAGCAACGAAATAGCATTTGCTACAGGAATTAAAAATGTTCATTTCTTTCTCAATATTTTGCTAAGCCACTCAATGTGAAATTCCACTGAAAACCTAATATAAAAAGTTTGTTGTGCATGTCTCTGTTGTATTTCCTGCGAACAGTCTCCTGGGTAATCAAAACTGCATGGCCAAAACAAGCTTGCCCCGAGGACTTTCTTTTACAAATCAGCACTGTCTGAGGATGTCTTTTTAAGTACTGTAAAGTCATTCAGATGTGGGGTCAGAGTTCTGACCGTGCCATTAAAACGCAGGCAGAGACATAGTGCTCTCATTTAACTGCTCGGCTGCATCATATATCATCCCACTGCCACAGAGCTGCATTAGAGAGGATCTTTGATTTTTACTTTTAGAGCAACATAAATCAAATGCAAGGCAAGGTCTGCCAGTGACATCCTTGTATTGGTCCTCACCGAATGGGATGGAGAGGGTTTGTTGATTGAGGTCAGGAGCAAACGGATATGTTGTGCTAAACACAACACCGTTGCAAAGGAGCAGAAGAAAATACTGTATAGTCAGTCGAAATCGGTTAGTTTCCATGAAATCTAATGATTGTTGTACATTTTAAAATGCAGCAAACGTTATTTGCCCACTGTTACTGTTACTTACAAAAAAGGCCAGAACTAGTCAAACATGTCTTCTCGTTTTTGTGCTTGTGCAATGATGTCAGAGCAAACATTAAGAAAGCAACTGTCTCATTACTCAGACCGCTTTGGTCTTCCTCACCTCAGAGCAATCTTGTCAAGCAGCATCTGAAACTAGAAGGGACATCTGCCAGCAGGACACCCACCCTCCCTACAGCTCACAGGAGGGTGTATTTGAGCCACATGTCCATCAGTCCTGTTGTGAAGATTTCATTTTATCTCCTCCTGCCCGCTTTCCGCCACTGTTTTGAGAGGTGCTGTCCTCCACTTTGATCTATGATGAACAGATGACCTTTTTCCCAAGTCAGGTGTCTGACTCTGTAACATCATGTTCTAACAGTGTGTCAAAACAGCATGGCTCACCTTCTCCAACTCCAGTTATTTGTCTCGGATAGACCCGCAAATCTGTTTTGAAGAAAGCTATGGTGAGGTGAATGCGCTGGGGATGGCAGCACCTGGGTGTATAATAAATGTTAAAAAAACAAAGAGAAAGCGATGATGTTGATTAAAACAAACTGGAAGAAGTATCTGCAAATACTGCTTTTAGCAATTCATTCTGACACCGTATTGATCAGGCAGAGAGATTACAAGCCTTATCCTCTAGGATGTGTTGATCACTCCTTAATCAATGACACAATCAAGATGCTTATTCTTAACCCTGCAATAATTCAGTGTAACTGCAGTAGGCTGTAAAATGAAATAAGTATTACCAATACAACCACCTGCATTTCATTAGGAAAGTAAATGTGTGGCGTTAGGGGAGAATGGGGATAGTTGTCACAAAGATACTTTGGTATGGAAACACAAATGCTGGTTTCATACAAATGTTGGTTTGATATTTAACATTATACACAAAGTTCATTCATTATAAATCTACAGTGTTTTCATGACACGTCATCAAGCGGCTATATTGGTGGCACTGAACGTAAACAATGCTACTGAACTGAACAAAACTTGCATATTTTACTGATTACTGCTGCTGAAAATAGTCAGTTATTGTCATGTTTTGGGCTGTACTAATCGGTTGGACCGGGAATAACATTTGGAGTACTCTAGACTGCCAAAAGTTATAACTAATCAAGGGGAAGAGTGCAAAAAAATGTCTGAGGTACAAAAGGCGTTTGTGGTTAGCCAAACTGAACTGGGATTTTCAGGGCAAGAATCTTGACAACATTCTTGTTTGTTATTATTTCCGATGTTAGGTGAAATGTTAGGCTAATATCTCAATACTGCTAGTACGTATCTTTACCACCTATTAACTTTAGTTTGTCAAAATATTGCACCCTTTCCTGTTTACTAAGTCCTTTTTATATGATTTAGCTGCTTCCACGTTTTTTCCGTGGTTTAGACAGCATAAATTAGTAGAACAATGTATTCAGTAGTACATTAACTGTGCAATCCATGCTGCTGTTTACATCTGAGTATGGCCAGTATGGCCACACATCCAGATAACTGACCAAATCTGGGTAAAGAAATATACAGAATAAAATCACACTATCTTACATTAAAAAAACAAAAAAAACAGATAAACTCAATCATGACTGTACATTTTATCCAACAGGTCATATTGCACATATATCGACGCAGGTTCTTCAGTTGTTTGTACGTTATATGATGTTTTGGTCTTTTACAACCGTTTTAGTGTTTATAATTATTCAGTTCTCATTGTGACAACTTACCCCATAGTATGACAACAGGCTCCAGTAAGTGCTTTTCCACCATCTGGGCGAACACGGTAAAAGAACATAGTTGCAGCAGCACTTGAATATGGATTGGAACGGTACGGTTACAAAAAAGGCGTTCTCGGCCTGTATTTAGCTATAGTAAACCGTGCTATGGGATAAACAAATGTCAATAAACATCGTTTGTAGCTAGTCGGGGAACTTTTACCTTTTTATATGATTTTATTTTTATCTAATACAGTCCGCTCGCTTCAATGTTTACGTACAGTATCACGCAATTCCCGCCGTCGCCAACTCGTGCGTCACCGAGTTCACGTACATTCTCTATCTATAGCACCACATTCGAAACTGAACTGCACGGTTTCCCGACGACAACTGTTCGACCTGATAGTGGAAAAGTCTTTTTTAGGCAATAACAATGAAAATGCTTATTTGAAGCTTTTTCAAATCTAATAATTTAAGGTACACTACCAGTCAAACGTTTTTGAACAGTACGATTTTTACTGATTTTTAAAATAAAAGTCTCTTCTGCTCACCAAGCCTGCATTTATTTGATCTAAAGTACAGCAAAAACAGCACAAGTCTGATATATTTTTATTGTTTTCTATTTGAAAATATTTTAAAATGTAATTTATTCCTGTGATCAAAGTTAAATGTTCAGGATCATTACTCCAGTCACATCATGATCCTTCAGAAATCATTCTAATATGCGGATTTGTGTCGAGAAACGTTTTATATCAGTATTATTATCAATAGTTAAAACAGTTGAGTAAATTTTTTCAGGATTCTTTGATGAATAGAAAGATCAGCATTTATGTGAAATAAAAACCTTTTGCAACATTATACAGTGTACCATTCAAAAGCTTGGAGTCATTATTTTTTTTATTTGTTTACTTATTTATTTATTTTTTGGAAAGAAATTATAGAAATTAATACTTCTATTTAGCAAGGATGTTTTAAATTGAGCAAAAGTGATGATAAAGACATTTATAATTCTATTTTAAATAAATGCTGTTCTTCTGAACTTTCTGTTCATCAATGAAACCTGAATTTTTTTAACTGTTTTCAACATAATAATAATAATAATAATAATAATAATAAATGTTTTTTAAACAGCAAATCAGAATATTAAAATGATTCCTGAAGGATCATGTGACTGGANTAATGATGCTAAAAATTCAGCTTTGAAATCACAGGAATAAATTACATTTTAAAATATATTCAAATAGAAAACAGTTATTTTAAATGGAAAACATATTCCATAATTTTACTGTTTTAAAAATAAAAATCAAATAAATGCAGGCTTGGTGAGCAGAAGAGACTTCTTTGAAAAACAAAAAACTTTTGACTAGTAGTGTACGTTCACATCAATAACTAACGCTCGATAATGTTCTGTTTATTATAACCTAAATGGCGCTGCAGTTTTGTCTGTAACTTTAAACGACGGACGCTGACAGATTGTCAATGTTTTGTAAAGCTGACTGTGCTATAAATTTTTAAGATTTTTAAAACTATATAGTTTTTGTTCACGGTAAATGGCCCTTTAAACTTAGCCTGAGAAATATTCATTAAATATTCAGTGTAAAATATTCAAAATAACTGTGACAACTTGCCCCAGTCTCCACTATTAAAAGACATTTCATTTATGCAGTGATCACTGAGGAATGTTTCATTAATATGACCACACCACATTCACATTTCCACTAATCCAACTTCCTCTCCAGGATGACAGCAGAGGCACGGTCATAGGCCGCTTTGAATAGATAATTAAGTCTTGATCTTAAAATATAAATGTACAGATGGGGCTTATGGCAAAAATGGAAATTTTTCACCTTTAACCACCATTAGTTTGACAGTGACGCAGCTTCCCCTCAGCGCCAGAATACAGTGGGCCGAGTTCAGTCAGGTGAGAGGTGACAGGGCCGTATGGTGGATCTCCTGCCAGTGACAGGCTGTCATTTGGAGATGTGTGCCATGTGGCTGTCTCTCAGCCTGTCTTTGAGCTGAAGGATGACCCCTCCTGCTCACTGGGGCTTCACCGGCCATGCCATTCCTGTCTCTCAGCTTACACGTCTGACAGGAGACATGACGTCCGAGACACATCGACTCCATCTTCAGGTAGGCCTGTCCTGCGTTTTCTCTGATAGTTCAGGGAGGGAGAGAAAATGAGAGAAAGTGTATATATGTCTCATTCTTCCTCTAACTATCAAAGAGGTATGGCATTGTGCTTAGAAATTTGCATACTGAAAGGTACGGCGTGTCTTTCAAACCAGTCTGAAGATTGAGTGATGGCTCAAGGTTGAGTGTTTTGACTGAGGTGAAAGATGTACTTATTAAGATTTGGAGGATATTCTCACCAAAAATCCATCATAGGTGACATAAATGCATTTTTGCAATTAACTGTCCTGGCTGATGGAGTAATTTAACTTGATTTGTCGCTATTGGGAGGAGGACAAAATGTGTATCAATTCTTCAATAACAAACAAATACATCACATTTTCTCACACCCAGTTTAGTAAATCCTAAAAAGCATATCCAAGGACATGCATACATTAGATACTTGGGTTTGTCAATACAATATAACATAACAATAAAGCACAGGAAAGATTCAAGCTACATTTCAAGTTACCATTTACCACATACTGCACACCCATCTCAAACTCAATGTACCCGCCCAGCTCTTGAGAACTTCCTGAGAGCTTTCTGACCTGCTGCATCACAGTCTGCTATGACAGCTGCACATCCTCAGACCGGAAAGCCCTTCAGCGGGTAGTCAAAACTGCCCAGCGCGTCACTGAACTCGGCTACCGGCCATCGAAGACCTGAACAACCGTCGCTGCCGGCAAAGAGCTCTCCAGATCATCAGGGATTCCATCCACCGCAGCTACAGCCTGTTTTCTTCCCTGCCATCTGGAAGCCACATAGACACACAAACACGGACCACAAGGCTAAAGAACATTTTCATCCCTCGAGGTATTGCATAAGCTAAACTCTGATCTTTCTTTCTCTCATCTGACTTACTCAAACAAATCCTCTATACAAACCTAATTCCAAATACAGATGCTTTATTTTAGTACTATTGCAAAACATTTTTTTGTTTTGATTTTATGACTAATGTTGTCAAAAATGTTGTCACAAAAACAGACGCACACACATTTACGCATAATACCAGATAAATCTTCATTCCACTTTTTAACTCTAGTTGAAAGTTAGAAGTACGGAATAATATTTTTGTTGCAAAAAAATAGTTGCTAAATGCTTTGGAAAAGGAATTAATCATTTTAGAGACAAATG
Organism: Labeo calbasu; assembly: GCA_019740295.1. NCBI lineage: Eukaryota > Metazoa > Chordata > Actinopteri > Cypriniformes > Cyprinidae > Labeo > Labeo calbasu. Next base: position 10,978 of record JAHKKF010522268.1, read on the forward strand.
GGGATCTGTTTTGCTTTGCATATGGCCCTAGAGCAACAGCAATGAAAAAACATAGAGGAAGTGCTCTTCATTAGATAATCTGTCTCTCAAATGAAGTGCTTTTTAAACTATATTCTAGACTATATTCATTGACGAGAGACACAAAAGCAAATGAGTTAAGAAGGATAATGAAAAACAAGAAAAAAAGATCATACAGGAAACTGCTATAGGCCTACAAACTAGAATTATAACAACTACTGTTAATACACACACACACACACAAATGCACATGGTGAATTAAACATTAATGAGACAAATTATTAATCATCATGAGCAAAATTAATGCAGAGTGAGATAGTCAAACAGGATGTCTTTTTTTTAAAGATGTAAGCACATTGTCCTCCCCTGCTGCAATATCAGAGTAGCTGGACATATTTGCATGCTCAGCGCTGTGTGTCTGCAGTAATTCATCATTGGTCTCTGAGGTATTGAAAGCATCAGCATCCGTCAGCAAGCTTATGTCAATGGCTCTGTTTTTAAAAGAACAAAAGAATTATTTCTCATCAGTAGAGCACTTATTTTTAAATAGCCTGTGTTATGTGTCTCCAAAAATATCCCCAACTGCAATGAAGAAAAAAGCCATACCTAATGGCCTGTAAGATCACAATATTGACAAAATAATTAGAAAAATAATCAATGGCCAAACTGCGAAACCGTGGAATGAGATTGTAGCCTATGTCCAGTGTAGCATAAAAATGCTACCACAGATCCTGCTCTGAAACTGTAATAACAACCAAAGATTTATAGAAATAAATACACTGATGACAATGTCAAGTTGGTGTATTACTTATATTGTATACAAAATGACAACAATATGTTTTAAAACCCTAACAATCAGTTATAAATACAAACATACAGACATGCACTAATATTGTAAGGTCTAAAATGCATGTTTTAGTAAGTCATTGTATATAAATGACAAATATGTCTGCTCTAAAGTCCTAAAAAAAATCACAGAATATATAGACCAATTTGGAGTAGATGTCAGTTACGTCAATTGCAGTTGCATGCATTGTGGTGGCAGAAAAACACTGGTAACAAGTGGAGGGAAATGGGTAAAATCAATGGAATAAGAGAAAAAATGTATTGTTGTGCATTTGGATGTCAGAATCAGAATTTTTAGAGAATACTGTCATCAAAGATGCCATTTGAAGCTAAACGCAGATGTTTAAAGAGGTCATCGGATGCCCATTTAGTTGATATGGTTCTTTCTTCTCTATAACATACTTTGGCTGATATTTCTCAATGGTAGTGTTAAAAAAAAAAAACATTTTACCTTGCCAAAAACCGTTGCCGTTTTGGTGCATGTCCCTTTAAATGCTAATGAGCTCTGCTCACCCCACCCCTCTCTTCTGTGGGATGACGAGTGGTTAGCTGTGGAACTTGCTTACTAGCATATTTGCAAAGTTCATTAAAAAACCTTATACTCGCTTCTCCTGTATGTGAAGCTAGATCACAAATGATTTGCGCAAACATAAGACGCATTTAGGTTGATCGGGAGGCGCATTCCCTTCATAAACAAGTAATCCTCTGCATTTTCAGCAGCTCAGATGTCGGAAGTAAAATGACGACTGCTATGTTTATTACTACATCCAACAACAAAACACCTTAATCGCTAAGGAGACATTCTTGGTTACTCCTGCTCCTGGGTTGAAACAATGGTGGACAGTTTACAGCTCACTCAGGGCAGGTCTAAGGTAAGATGGCCATGTCAATCAACAATCGTGGGAGCGGCCTTGGTCTGTGTGATGTCACACAACCAAGAATCTGAGAAAGGGGTTATTATTTATAGGGATTAAAAAAAAAACACTGGGTGGATTTTTATCATTATAGGGTGGATGTGTACACACCCTGCCAACACACATTTACGTTCAGAAAATAAAGCCATAATTGTGAAATATAAACTCAAATGTACCTTTTTTTATTCTTTAATTCCATGGCTTCTATAGACTGCTACTGTAAAACGTTTATTTTCTGCCACCAGATAAGCTCCGCCCACAAAAAAAAGTCAAACGTCATCACTGTTTGCAAGCACGATCACTGGTCTATGTAGGCTACAAGCACATAGATAGAGTAAGCACTGTTACTGTATAAATGCTAGTCTATAGCCTATGTAGCTTACATAAAAGATGACAACGTAAGTCATCGGCTCTCTATAGAGAGAGAGATATAAACACATTCACACATTCATATTCGCAAATATCTTTGAGGTTCATCTCACAACTCAAATGTTTTGGCGCACTGTTAGTTAGCAGTTAGCTAACCTTCAGCTGTTGTTTTCGATGAAAGTCTAATGATTTTTTTGCCATACCTTTGTGATGTGTAAGTCAAATAACATATCAAAAGTTGTTATTTTTGTTTCCTTTGCGCACAAAAAGTATTTTTGTCGCTTCATAAAATTAAGGTTGTCACAGGGACTTTTTAAAGGATGTACTTAGTATCTTTCTGAGCCTTAAATGTGGTAGTTGCGTTGCTGTCTATGAACGGTCAGAAAGCTCTCGGATTTAATCAAAAATATTATTTGTGTTCCGAAGATGAGCGAAGGTCATACGGGTTTGGAACGACAAGAGAGTGAGTAATTTTGCTTGAACTATCCCTTTAAGCGATTTCGCGCGTATACATTGTAGCGCACTCTGATTAACTTAATCTAATTTTAGTTACTGAAATGTCGTGGGACTGTTAAAACCTACATTTACTTTAAAGAATTCCCCCATAATTGGCATCCTGGATAATCACAGTAGCTACTTTTCTAAAACCATCATTAACCCATTTAGTTAATCATATAGTTAAAGATAAAATCGCATCCCAAAAGTCCAGTTTTGCAGATAAGGCTAAAAACAAAGCTGTTACCCAAGTGTCCCTGTGCATAAGCGCTCTCTCTGTCCCTCTCTAAAACACCCCCCCTATCCTCCAGATCAGATCGCATTGCTCAAGATGTGTTTATTTCTGCTGCGCTGTCTTGTTTGCGACGTGGCTCCATCAGTATACAGTCATGTCTCGCATTTGCAGCGGAGGAACGTGGATAGGCAGACGAGCGCGTCTGTCAGTGAAAATGACACGCGTGCCACTTTGCTGCGCGACTGACGGCGGGATGCGCACCAGTGTCACATCCCTGTATATGTAGCCCGGAGCGGAGTGTGGGGGTCCCGTCCATCAGTAAGGGGGGGATGACGGAGACGGGGATGTGACGAGTGAGTGAGTGAATGAGTGACTGAAGCCGAGGCTTTTGCCTTCTCCTCATTCTCACGATCTCCAGCTGCCACATCAAACGCCTTCTTCAGCCCGCGTCCGGCTCTTTATCCCATCAATTAGATTTAATCGCAAGGATGGGTCACATAAACCCCACATGCGGGTAATCTCGGGCCCTGCTGAACAAAAGTACAAAAGATCAAAAGAGCCATTGGGATCTGTAAAAGAGTAAATGAGAACACACACCTTACTATACTTCTGTGCATACAAAGTGCACTACTAGTAAGTATACGAACCTTACAGCATGTATCAGAAGGTAAATACTATGGTATTTTGATATGTGCTACAGTATTCATTTATATACAGTATATTTTTATAGGATTCCGGTCTCATCCGCGGTCATCCAGGTCCTTTTGCTGCGTGATATTTGAAAAAAAGGTGTCTTGCCATATTATTTTAAAGTATTATCTTAATTATGAGGACACTGGTTTGTAGTGCGAACAGTTTTACCGTTTACTGCACATTGTTATTGTCGTTATTTTCCTATAGCGAATAATAAACCGGAAGTCTTACCCAAAGGCTTACTTCCGCGTTGAAGAAAAAGGTGGGTATGATTAGCATATTAGGTAACACTTTATTTTACAGTGTCCTTGTTACACATTATGTGTACTTACTTTAGTAATTAACCGATTATGCATAATTAGATGCACTAACCCTAAACAAACCCTAATCCTAACCGTAACCCTACTTTACATCTTATTTGTGTTCATGATTTCCTTGTTTGTCCTGAACAGTTAAACTGACCGATGTTCTTAAGAAAAATCCCTCAGGTCCCACAGATTCTTTGGTATTTCAGCATTTTGTGTATTTGAACCCTTTCCAACAATGACTGTATGACAACTGAGGACAACTGAGGTACTCATATGCAAGTATTACATAAGTTTTAAACGTTCACTGTTGCTTCAGAAGGAAAAAAAACATTAAGAGCTGGGGGGTGAAAACTTCTGAAATCGAAGACCAAGGTTAAATTTACCCGCTTTTGTATTCTGGGGAACATGTAAGTATCTTCTGTAGCTTCTGAAGGGCAGTATTAAATGAAAAAAAGAGACAGTCATTGTTGGAAATGGTTCAAACACACAAAAATGCTAAAAAAACAAAAAAAAAAACAAAGAATCTATGGGACCTAAAGGACTTTTCTGAAGAACAGCGGGCAGTTTAACTGTTCAGGACAAACTCATAAAAAAATAATAATAATAATTTACTATTATTACTTTCTTTTGTGGACTATATGTAAATGTCTTTTATGCTAAATATCTTATTTAGGGCAGTATTAAATAAAAAATAACATGCATTTTGTATGATCCCTCTTATTTTGGTAAAATAATTAACATTTTGCAGATTGACTTCAACTGTATTTGTTTACGATATTTATGATACTATGGTACAATATATTTTTTAATTTCATTTATATTGCGCTTTATACAATACAGATTGTGTCAAAGCAGCTTCATTGTAGCCTAATAAACAGGAAAAAAACAATGGTAATGTACATCAATTATAAAACAAATACAATCTCAGCTATAAAGCAGCTCTGAAGAAGACAATCTGATTGTCATAGTGATATTAAATTGTGTTTACATTGTATTCCATGACATGATGCTCCATGAAAGGAAACCTTGGTATTACCATGATGGTATAAACTGGATTTGATATATGCCATAGTATTGTATGACTGACGTGTTTATATGCTACATAACTTAAGCAACTTACACCACCTGCTGGACATTTTTAAAACAGAACCCTATAGTCTATAAAATCATCCACAAGTATTTCGTTGGTCTAGTACAACTGATGTGCTTTATTTGGCAGTTTACAGCATGTGCGGTGATTGTGTGGTCCATCTGAGACTAAGCTGCGGTATAAGCCGTTTCGTGCAGCTTTTCAGTTGAGAACAAGACTTTGGCTTTTTACAATAGTTACACGTGGGAACGTCTCAAAAACATCGCAGTTACATAGAAGTAACATGAAGAACATAGTCATTACAAATTGCAACTCCAAAAAGGAACAACCGGCATATCTAGTATGTTAATACACATTTTAAACATTACATTCTCATCCTTCAGGCTATAATTTGTCCATCATAAAATGCCTGTCACAGAGATACAAGTCCAAATCTGGCGAATATAACTACAACAGATGAGTATTTTGTCCATATGCACTCAACATGTAACATTTATACTGGCCATTTAGTTGTTAGGTGCCAGATTTTAACACTGAATTAAAAAAAAAACATCTCATCTTCTCATATTTTCACTTAATATATTGTTCCTCTTCATGTGGAGAGTCTGTAGCGATAAACTTGGCAGGATTGCTAAACTATCGCAAAATCCTCGGGGCTGATCTGTCATTGCAGGCCGCTTTTCTAAGACGCACTCCTCTACGGATGGTCTTCAACATGTCTTCTCCATCCTTCTCATGCCCTTGATCTTCCTGGTGGCCCTGGCTGGCCTGAGGGTCCATGGGAAATGGGAACTGGCCCTCACCGAGAGCGTGAGCACTGGCGACCAGCTCTCCAATCTTCTCCACCAGACTATGGCGATTGGCAGCGAGCATTTGCTCTTCTTCTGAAGTGAATCCCGCTGCTCCAGTTTGCTGGGCGTAGACGCTTCCACCACCAGCTCCCCACGTTGGCAGACTCATTCGTTTGGGAGAAGCTTTGTAGTCTAGAATTTCTAACGATTCGTCACTGTAGAGGTTCTCCTCACTTCCGTTGTACTCGGGAGGAGGGCTGGGGAATCCAGGTGAGTCTGGAACAGTCGGGGTCTTTACAGGAACGATAGGTGGTCGAATAGGGATCGGGCCCACGCTGGATGGAGTGCGTCTCACGTTGGTTTTAGATGAAGGGGTTCGACGAATGGTGGCTGTTCCTGAGGCTATAACACCACTTCCTCCTGCTTTCCCATTGCTTGTTGGAGCTCCCTGGGCAGCCAGTGCTCCATGTAGCCCTGCGGTGCTGGCGGGCCGCTTGGTCTGGATCATACGGCGGTAGTTCTGAGCCAGGTTGCTGTGGCGAGGGACGGTGCAGGACTTGTCGAAGTCTGTCTGTGCGTCGTTATCAGCATCGCCATTCATGGAATAACAATCATATTCAGATCCTGCAGAGAGAAAATGGGAAAAGAAGATAATCCTCAACTCTCTCTGCCTTCTGCCTTGTTTTTGTGTGCATTTTAGGTTTAAAGTGATAACAGTTTAAAAAATAGCTAAAAATGTGGCTGTGTTTCAAAACATAGTGAGATTCCTATTTAGGAAGTATTTTAAGGCATCATAAGCATGCTCCCAACACAACAAATTTTCCAGAAGATAAGATAGCTTGTTTTGGTGAAATTCTAAGGCAGCAGTTCATGTTTCTATAATATACTGCAGTAAAATAAATTTAGCAAATCAGAATTGTTGATTATAAAATACTGTAGCACCTTATTTTTCCCATAAGAGTGGGTGTGGTCATTTGTAAATTTAATGTGTCTGGCTTCCAGTCTCATTTGCGTCCAGCTGTTTGTAGCCGTACAAAATTTTGCTGCTTGATACTGCAAAGTGGTGTATCTTACCATTACCATCTTACCATTTTAATGCATTATCTTAATTATGAACACACTGGTTCATAGTGCAAACAGTTTTACCGTTGCCTGCACTTACTTATGAACTGGAAGTCTAATTACCATAAAACAGCTTATTTCTTCATAGAAAAATAAGGGAGATATTGTACGCACTACCACTGGGTTTAGTAAAAGTTTTAATTGTTTTTGAAAGAAGTCTTTTATGCGTATCAAGGCTGCATTTATTTAATCAAATACACAGTAAAATTCTGAAATATTTTTAAAATTTTAAATAACTGCTTTGTATTTTAATATATTTTAAAATGTAATTTATTTCCGTGTTGTCAAAGCTAAATTTTCAGCAGCCATGACTCCAGTCTTCAGAGTCGCATGATTCTTCAGAAATCATTCTAATATGCTGATTTGTTGCTCAAGAAACCTTTCTTATGATCAGTGTTAAAAACAGTTGTGGAAACAGTGATACTTTTTTCAGGACTAAGCTCAAAAGAACAGCATTTATTTGAAACAGAAATCTTTTGTAACATTATACATTTTTTTGCTGTCACCTTTTGATTTATTTAATGCATTCTTGCTGAATAAAAGTATGAATTTCTTTCAAATAATAACAGAAATTCTTGACTTCTCAGACTTTCAAACCGTAGTGTACTTATAGTTCGTTTGTAATGAAATATAATATGTAAATATGTTTGTGTGTGTACATTACCCTGTGAAGGGATAGTATCTTCTGAACATGATGGTGTCGTGTTCTGTGTGCTGTATCCACTGGAGTACTGTAGAGAGTCACAGCTGCTCTTCTGCTGCTGTTCTATACTAAGCCCACGAGTCAGAACCATAGCCAACTCACTAGCGGCGGATGACATCGGCTTACCATGCTAAGCGAAAAAGACAGAAAATAACAGATATGTATCAGTGTTGCCAAGTCTGTGGTTTTCCTGCGGAACTGGAATACTTTTACACTGTTGCCGCAACAAAACCCTGACAAAAACATGTATTTTATCCCCTGGAACACGATTTTTAATGGGGGATAAACGTGATCTGGCTAGTTTTGGGCTAGTTGCAATTAGGCGGGTTTTGGTGGGAAACCCTGGCAACCCTGATATGTATCATGGCGTTTCCGCCAAGGAGGCAATTTTATATTATTATAAAATATACATTAAAAAGTGTATAAATCACTCTTAAAAAAAAATAAAAAGTAAACAACTCACACACTTAGATATAACCACTTTGTTATGTCAAAATAAGACTTAAAATGTCATGAAAACATGACGTGGAAGTTTTTAATGAGTAATCAGTTTGGTGAAACTGAAAGAAAATCTCAGTGACCAATATTTACCGAGCTTTGATGACTGGTGACCCGAAAAATATAAAAATAGTTAAAAGTTAACTATTAAAAAGAATAGCTGAACATAAGTTCACAAATAAAGTATATTGTTTAAACTGTTACTGCATTGAATTATTTTGGAATAAATGTAAACTGCTTAAAAACACTAACTAGATGAGAATTATACTTTATATAATAAAGAATTTTTTTATAAAAAAAATATTGATTACATTGTTAATATAAAAATATAAAATAGATTTTTTTCTTTTTCTGAAGTAAGTAATGTTTATTTAAACAAGAAAATGTGACGGAATTTATGTTTGAATAAAAAAAAAATACTTTGAGGACTATGCCTCCTCATTTCACTGTATTTACACTACCAGTCAAAAATCTGTTTTATGTTTTTGAAAAAAATCTTTTGTGTTCAGCAAAATGAAAGTAAAAAAGTAATATTGTAAAATATTATTACCATTTAAAATAACTGTTCTTTTTATTGACACATCTTAAGATGTAATTTATTTCTGTGATGGCAATACTCATCATTACTCCAGTCTTTTGTCACATGATTCTTCAGAATTTGTTCTGATATGCTGATTTGCTGCTCAAGAACCACTTCATTATTATCAATGTTAAAAACAGTTGCTTAATATTTTAACAATATTTCTGATATGTAAAATAAGTATTTTTAATAACTGATCATAACTAAGCACCAAATCAGCATATTAGTATGATTTCCAAAGGATCATGTGACACTGAAGACTGGAGTAATGATGCTGAAAATTCTGCTTTGTCATCACAGGAATAAAAGATATTTTAAATTATATTAAAATTGAAAAGTGCTATTTTAAATTGTAATATTATTTTACAATATTACAATTTTTTCCTGTATTTTTAATGAAATAAAAACAAATGAATGGTTTTAAAAATATTAAGAAAAAATCTTAATTATTCCAAACCTTTGACTGGTAGTGTATATAATTATAATTATAATTATTAAAGACAAGTAAAATAATAAAATCTTTACAATTTTCATATTTTATATTAAAAATGAATTCTCAGTACCTTGGCAGTGACTTCTTTAGAATTCATCCTAGCTAGCCTGTAAGGATCCTCAGGGTGAATTATTCCATTTCCTCCCATTCCACTAGAGGGCTCCCCAGCCTCAGTCCTGCGCTGCCCGATTACAGCAGTCTGCTCATAATGACCTGCCTTTGACCAGTCCTGCTGCAAGAGGAAATTGTTTTTTTTGTTTTTTTTAATGTCATGGAAATATAGCCAGAATAGGACAAGGCCTGCTTATTTAGTAGATGTTTGGTTTAATCAACAAAAAATTGCAGGATGTTGGTTAATAGTGAAAAGCGGATGAAACAGAAATTAAATGGTATGAGGAAAAAACAAACAAATTAAAACTAATAATGTCTTGCAAAGAATAACAGAGCATAATAAAGCAAATAAAGGCTGACCGAATGGTCAAAATGAAAAACAAACCTTCCAGTAAGGAATCTTTGATGTGGGTGAAGGGGAGTTTGATCCTGGGGATTGATTATAGGAAGGGGACGCAGGAAGTATGTAAGAGTGAGGCCTGATGGAGTCATTAAAACAGTGAGCAGGGCGAAAGGTAGCAAAGGATGAGCCGAACTGTGGAAACGGAATGACAGGATGGCCCAATCAAATACGGAAATCATCACACAAGCTTGATATATAACCATATCCATATATCTATATATCTTCATATATGGACAATAGTGCTTGAAAGTGTTAGGTACAAAAAAAATATGATAACTTAAGTGCAAATTATAAAAATGAAAGAAATAATGACAACAGAATTCTGTCAATTAAACAAAAAATGTAAGAGCTCATTCATGAAAGTTTAAGATGTTGAGGCCAAAGAGATTGATTAATCAAATAATTTATTAATGACATTTCCTGACTGAAATGAATACTTACTATTGTGGGAGAGCCGCACTCACTGACTGATTGACAGGTTTCTGAAGCCTCTGAGGATGCTGAACTAGATGACTTCTGTTTACCAAAAATAGTTAAAGATAGGTCAGTGAAATTAATGTGGAAATAAGCATTGATTGAAACAGCCGATGAACTGGTAAAGACCTGGCTAGTGATGTCAGACGGCATGGGCGAGGGCGGTTTGGAGTGCACGTTCGCATCTTGAGAGACAAATCCAGAATCGTGAGAGGAGACGCTGCTCAGGCGATGGGCGCCACCTGGTGGCAGATGCACCAAACTGAAAGGAGCACAAGGAAATCATTAGTGTTACTCTCAAAATTAGCAAAACAATATCTAAATGCAACTGAGAATTGTTGAGACTGCATATACAGTCTAATAAATAAAGATTCTTTATTGGAATCTATGGTTACTTTAAAGGAGTAGTTCACTTCCAGAAAAAATTACAGATAATGTACTCACCCCCTTGTCATCCAAGATGTTCATGTCATTGTTTTGTTATTCGTGAAGAAATTATGTTTTTGAAGGAAAACATTTCAGGATTTCTCTATATAAAGCAGACTTCTATGGTGCCCCCGAATCTGAACTTCCAAAATGCACTTTAAATGCAGCTTCAAAGGGCTCAAAATGATCCCAGCCGAGGAAGAAGGGTCTGATCTGGTGAAACGATCGGCTATTTTCAAAAAAAATATTACAATTTATATACTTTTTAACCTCAAATGCTCTTCTATGAACATCTTGGATGACGAGGAGGTGAGTAAATTATCTGTAAATTTTTGTTCTGGAAGTGAACTTCTCCTTTAAGAACCATTAATATATACTGTATAGAACCTTTCCATTCCACAAAAGGTTCTTTATAGAGAAAATGTTTTGAAAATGTCCTAAAAAAAAATAGAACTATTCACTGAAAGGTTCTGTAAGGAACCAAAAAATGGCTTCTCTTGAACATATCTGCAAAAGAAAAACTGGAACCTTTAAAGGGGTCATAGGATGCCCATTTTCCACAAGTTGATATGATTCTTTAGGATCTTATTGAGAAGTCTATAATATACTTTGGTTAAACATTCTCCATGGTTGTGTAAAACAACACCCTTTTTACCTTGTCAAAATCAGCTCTGCAAAAATTATCCCATTCTGAGGGATTGTTTCTTTAAATGCAAATGAGCTCTGCTTGCCCCGCCTCTCTCTTCTCTCTGTGGAGTGACATGCTGCTCTGAGAGATTGTTTACTTTAGCCGCATTTAGCGTGTTTAGCCGCGAAACTTGCTAACTAGCACATTATTAGGAAAGGTGATTGCAGAGATTCATAAAAAAACCCTTATACTCACTT
>JAHKKF010522270.1:0-17572 GCA_019740295.1 Labeo calbasu
GCATCTGCATCTGTGTAACTTTCCACTCAACTATCATTATTACTCTTCCTAACTGACAGCTACACTAGATGTTTGAACACACTCTTCACACACTTATCTGTGATTTTCATTCTCCCACTGGATTCATCTCTCTCTACTGTACATGCAGCAGGTACAATAGGTCCAAAACTCAAATCTAATGTTTGAGATTTGAAGATCTGAACCTCTGCCCTAACTCTCTCTCACACACACACAAACACACCCATACTGTATGCATATGAGTTTACACACATACACACACTCCAGTGTGAAACATGTTGGCAGGGAAAAGCACTAGAGTTTGGAGTGGGTGGGTGTTGCGGTGGTGATGCTGCCGTTTGTGAAGTCTCTTGAGAGTCAATCCAAATGTTTCAGACAGAATGCAAAAAATAGCAAATTAATGCCCCTGAAGAGTGCCCACCCACTGGAGTCATGCCCTCGCTTAAAATACATCATCTGTTTCACAATCTGTGATTTAAAAACACACACACACACACATCAGGACTGTGTGGTGCGGTTTGGTCCAGGCTGAGGGAGGGAGGTTGGAGTGTTGATGTATTTATTATTGTTCGCTTGAAGCGACCTTGCTCCGTGCAAATGCAAATTGAATCAAAACGCAGGGCTGAAACTCTGACGCTGTGGGAAACGAATCCTCTGCTAGTAGAGAATTGTGCTATTGTTAAAAATCAAGTGATTTTTAATTGCGCAAAATATTACACAACAATGCGAAAACATTATGAAATAGGCTATTTTGGTGTAGTGCCTCTCACGCGGGCCAACCAAACCGATTCGGCTCTCCAACGCCTCAATGAGATGCTTGTTGCTTCTAATGTGGCGATTAATGCTGTTTATACCACCTGCATAATTGCTGTTTGAAACCTGTGTGATTTGATAACAACATCTGTATTTAATCTACCACAGCAGGGGCCGTCGCTGGCATAGTTGATTATTGTTTCCAGACGTCTGCTGTGTCAGATATGTAATAGGCTTAGTGATATGCCACCTTGTCAGCAGGTTTCTGTCATAAACAGTCATATGTATCTCTATACTGTAGGCAGCTAATCAGCTCAAAACCGTTTAATTCTTACTAGCCTTTATGTAACGCTTCTGATTATACTCTGAGGGGAAAAAAAGGTACAAAGCTGTCACTGGGACGGGTACAAAAACTAAAGAGTACATTTTTGTACCTTGTTTACCCCTAAAAGCTTCAAATTAGAAAATCAAAGATACATTAATACTTTTTGAAAGAGTATTGTCCTACAGTTTTGTGTCAGTTTTATACCTTGATTATACCGTGATAAGTTTATCATTTATTGCATTTCTTGATCACATTAATTTTTGTCAATCAGAATGAATCCAATCTGATTTCAGATTCAGAATACTGTTACATGAACCCTAAATTCTGCAACCCAATTCAAATATTCATTTACATGTGCATTACATGTTTTTCAAGCAAAACTTAGTAGTATCAGAGAAAGCTCCCACGTGTATAACTGCCATTTTTGCCTTCATGATATATCTAAAAAGAAAGACAATGTCAGAACTGCTTTTTAGCAAATACCTAGTAAATATTTAATTTCATCCACTGACCAAGTTCATAAGACACCTAAATAAACTTCTGCATGTTTGTATCATGTAAAACGTGTGTAAACAGATGTCATGACACATGGTAGTGCTGGGTGGTCTGGAGGTGTGTCCCGGACTGTGCCTTTATATGAGTTAGATTGCATCAAACAGTTGCAAAACCACTACATTTTAATCACTAATAAAACAAACATGCTACATTATCCACCTTTTCATTCCCGTAAGAGTGGGCGCGACCATTTAATGGGTGTGGCTTCCGTTCTCTTACGCGTCTAGCTATTTTTAGCTGTACAAAACAGCTCATTTTGCTGCTTGATATTGCAAATTGGTGTCTTACCATATTATTTTAATGATGTTTCCTAATTATGAGCACACTGGTTTGTAGAGCAAACTGTTTTAATTGTTTATTCTTCCCGCTGTTTCCCCAGATAATAAACCGGAAGCCTCACTCATAGGCTTACTTCCACCTTGAGGAAAAACTTGGATAGTATGAGCAGTTTTTGAAGTAAATTTGATTTTATCATTTCAAAAGTTAAAGCAAAAACAGAATTGTCTGAAATTAGCTTTGAGAAATTATGTTAAATAAAACATCTGCATGAAAAAGAAACAAGAAGCAGACGGGCTGAATGAGACGCATATTCACTCTCTGACAGCAGGTGGCGCTTCTGGAACAGCAGTGATAGAACATTTCCTTTGTTATCGCTGTAAACTAAATAGAGCTGCGCTTTTAAATACTACATAAATATGCATTATAACTAAGTTAAAAAGAAAATACCATCTAACATTTCTGAAGGCAGTCAGTTCCACTCAGAGATACATTCATATAAACCCCCCACCCTAATTCAGTATTTAGGATTTTCTTCCAATATTTTGCGCATTGTGAACAGTAATCTTGCTCTGCTACAGTATTTAGTCCTATTTGCGCTCATCTTCAGCGTCTCTGGCTTCTGTTAAAGGCCATTAACGGTTGGTTTATTTGCCCACGTTAATAATAATTAGTTGTGTGTTAATAATAGTTTTCCAACCTTTAGTCAGAAGTAGGGATGTAACGGTATTATCAATATCATGGTGTCGCGATAGCAAAATTATCAATATTATCGTGGTCAAAACGATAGGTCTTCCAGGCAAAAAGAGTGGTTTTTAAAGCATTTTTAAACTTATTATTTTAACATAAACGTCTTTAAAGTTGTGTTTTGCTTTGGCACTGTATCTGTCAAACAAACTAAAACCGAAAGCACAATATCCATTTCATCTAGTCTGTTTTCACTGCGCGTTTCAAAGCAGAGCGCGCACTTTGGTCAGGTGATCAGCTCGTGATGATCCGATGTTTTTTTCCGCGCCTCAGAACGTCTCCGTTTACAGTGAATGTATTCAGTGAGTTTGAGTGTTTGAGAATGCAATAGCCACCAGTTATGCTTTAATTTCACGGCAGATGATTACATAATTTCACTAGATGTGTAGTGAGACGTTTTTGTAAGCCTGTTTTCACTGAGTTTGTAGACAAAATAAAAGCTCTACTGCCGTTTAAAATAAAAGCTTAAAAGTGCAGTATGACTTGCTGACAGCTAGTGGTTAAAATGGGTAACGTTACTGCAGTCCAAATTCAAAATATCTCTTTGAAGTGTAGAAATTAGGAAAGTATTGTAATTTCCCTACTGTAGTGTAAAGAAAAAATAATATACCTAAAAAATATTTATTTTAATTTATTTTACAGTGCAATAGTTTTACAATGGCTATTACTGTCATTGGAATAACAATAATATAATTTGTTATTATTATTACATTCTAATTAGTTCAGGTATAAGTTAATTCACTGACTTTTTTCTGACTTTAGTTTTTTTAGTTAAGAACATGGGTTGGAGCTCTTAATTTTGAACTCTCAAAGTGCATTATAGAATAATTTAACTTTAAAATGTACAAAATGTTAATTTTTTATTATCATTTGTCTTTTTTTTTTTTTTTTTTTTAAATATCGCAATAATATTGTATCATGGACTTCTTATCGAGATATTATCATTTTGTGAGATCGTTATATCCCTAGTTAAAAGTGTAAGATCTCCTCTGAACTCGCAACGCTGTCTACATTGCTTAGCTACTTGTATCGTTTTTTTAAAAAATCATACTGTGCGTAATTCAAACCGGTTTACTGTTTGAACCGGTATGTCGCCCAGCACTAGCACATAATTTTTTTGATTCCAATTGAGAAAATATTTGATTCACGTTTAATTTTTATCCTGTTAAATGGATTAATTCAGGTCTCCACCATTGAAATTTCATTCAGAATGAGCTCAGTTGGATCGATTGAGGTGTTTACATGAAGGTTTTTCAGTCCAAATATGAACTCATTCTCTGGGTGCTTGTAAACGTATCTATTGTCGCCTTTTGTGTTTTTAAATCTGATTTTCAGCTGGCATAGGGCGTCTTGAAATTTAAAGGCCCAGTCGAGTCCATGTGCCAAAGCTAGTGACATGTATCTGCTCCGCTTTTCAAAATCCTCTGATTGGTTTATTGGATCAGTTAGTTAGAAAAGCCTGTCAGCATGTATGACACTTCAGGGAAAAACCGGGAGAGCCGTGACGGGATTTAGCGCTCCCCAGGAACATCGGGGTCACGAGTCCACTCCACGCTCGTACAAGCTTCTTTCACAGCGTGCGTTTACGCTCTGATCACCATATGTAAGCACAAATAAAAGAGGAAGTGAGGGACGCACAAAGAGCACAAAACACCCACAGGATGCTGCGTTTCCTCCCGCCGTAGGCCGGGGTTTAAGGGCTAGTCATGTGACGCGAGGAACGTGTTGGTGGTCTCACTCAATCCCCCCCTTCCCTCTTTCACACTCTCCCCCATCGTCTCCACCCGTTCCCTCACCCCCAACCACAATGCAGCTCGACCTTCAGCCTAATTGGGCTGCGAGGGAGGAGAGATGGAGCGAGGGGGGAGGGAGAGAGGAGGCCAAGACCGTTGTTTTTTTTTTTTAGGAAGATTCCCAAGACTCAGAAGGGCAGAGACTGCTCAAACACTCCTAGTAGCAAAGTGACAAAGGCCTTTAGTTAGAAGCCTCCAATCAGCGCATACATATAAACACGCACACATACATGTGACGGTTCAAAACTCAAAGCTAAAGCGGCATGTAATCAAATACAAAAAGTAGGCAAAATTTCAGCTGCGACAAGGGTTTGATGACTAAATACAAGTCTGAGACCACCAACATTTTCATGCATTTTTCACGTTTTTTTACCAGCTTATCAAATTATTACCAGCATATCAAATTAATTGAGAAAAAAACAGAATTTGTCAAAATTCAAAAAATGTATTTAAAGTCTATTTTTCTATTTTAAATTCAGGATTTTCAAAGTGAACCCCAGACATTTTTTTGTTGCATGTTGAAAAAATATCCTAAGTTTTATACTTAAAATTAAATGTTATTTTATTTTTTTGAAATGCAAGGAATTGGTGACCCATCAGGGGCTCTTGATGGAGCGATGCAGATAGGAAATGAACTCAGTGTTGCAAAACTCCATCTGCACAATGAAGTTCTGTTTTTATTTGGCTAGTCATTGCCGTTCTACAACCCATTTTATAAAAAAAAAAAAACAAAAAAAACTTTTCACTCTGCCTGCCTTGATTCTCCCAACTTCTTTTCAATATTCTCCGTCTCTTTTATAAAATGCAACTGTGCAGTGCAACAAAATCATAATGTGCATCCAATTACAAGGACAGAATATTTTCTTCCTTTTCTGTGAAAAACAAAACTAAACAAAACAGTTGTCCATCTGTCATAACACGCCTCAATAAATGATTAAATTCACTTCATCTTATATTATTCACTGATCAGCTATATATATTCCAGTTGAAAAATCCTAACTGCATTGTAAAGCCACAGAAAAGGAAATAATATATACTACATAAACCAAACAGTTCAAACAAACCTTTGAACTGATCAACAAACCAAGACAATGAGCATCTCTGGAAGACATTTCTGTCTAAATGAATCCCTTGTACTCCATACAGGTTGAATACATTGAGAGTAGGAGTATTTGTCATTCCATGATGTTCAGAGACATTCATTCATGCAAGGCTGTGTGCCTCTCAAACATCAGCACAGCAGACAAGGTCAGCCAGCGATGTGACAGAACTGGCAGTGTTAAGTGACCTTGGACGATTTACACCGAACGTCAGATGAAGAAACCATCATTTAGGATTTACACACGGAATGAAAGACTGAAGAGATTTGATTTGTTTTGATTTTTTTAGTTATATATAATATATATCCACACTCATACCACGGTTCACAAACTTCAAGATATTTAACAACAACACCACCAGAGCTTTGATTGGCTGTTCAATCCGAAACCCCGCCCCCCAATACATTCATTCTTTCATTATTTGCAGATATACTAATGATCTATTTATTACAGACGTGAATAATTTACAATAAAATAACAATTTTAGTTATTCATCAATCTTCTTGCTTTTATACTACAGTGATCGTACCCTGTTCGTCCCTCAGAGATCCGCCTCGTCTCAGCTCTGATAACAGAAAGGGCTTCAAATTCTTCTGGAAAACTTTGCCGCGTTGGTAGAGGGGTTGCCGCTCACAGCAAAACACATTTAGTCCAATAATGCGAGGGTCTCGTCGATGCTCCGGAGATTAATCCCAGGCAATGACATCAAGTTTTCTCAAAAGATTTGCAGTTAAACACGCACCTAAACATGGAAACCAGGACTACAATTTCAGTACCAGCACGCACACACAGAGGAGAAAAACTGCATATTTAAGACGTACAAACTCACAAACTGAGACTGCCTTCAAAACTCGGTTTGGGGAGCACCCTCACAGAAACCATTTAGAGAACAATGAACACAGGACTATTGGACTATTAAACGTGTGACAGCGTTTTCCTTCCATTTAGTCAGAACATGTTTAACCAAACGAATACAAAACGGTATAGACATCTGATCTTATAGCTTCGTACGGCAAATTCATCATGACCTCTGTAAGCAAATTGTGTATATAAAGCCACAGTATGACTGTACCTTTGGAAATGAATCCCGATATAATATATATATTTCATTATTTGAGACTTGGCGTTCGCCACTATGTAAAAATCACACATTTAGATCGCTCTTCAAACTGAAAACATGAAGGATGTTGCTGCGAGTTCAGTTTTTATCAGGGGTTTATGTTCTGTACTGTTTTTTTCTGTTTTGTTTTACCCAGCAGCCTTCAGATTAGATTTTTAATCTGAACACTGCTGACCAGCTTCAAAAAAAGGTATACGGGAAAAAAAGTGCCCCGAAAATATTGCCTCAGCAACCATTTTCATCTCTCTTCCCCTCCACAATCTCTTGCTACATTCCTTCCTCAAGCTCTCGTTTGTGTCAAATTGGAGAAACTCTGATTTAGTGCAAAATGCTCCGAAAATCCTTGGTTTTTGAAAAGTCCACCGTTTTACAATTCTGAGAGGCATCAAGTGTGCAAGTTGACGAAACGCAAGACTGAAAACACAACAGCACTGATGAGACAAAAGGGCGAAAGCGATTTAAAAAAGAGATAATCAGAGCTCAAACTAATTTCAAAACAACAACAACGACAATAAAAAGAATCAAAGGAAAACCCCTAGTGATCATTCCAAAACTTTCTTGTCTAACGCTTCTTTGCCATTGGTCCGCGAGTAGGGCTCAAAGGCGGACGAGCTCAGGTAGCGGGCGGAAAGTTCCTGCAAGTTCCCCGCCAGGGATCCGGCCATCCCGAGCGGGGTGGAGGAGATGCGTGAGGCGACCGACCCGAGCAGAGAGGGCATAGGGAAGCTAAACAGCCCGTGGGCGGGCGGAGATCCCTGCAGCCCCGTGACTGTCCCCGAACTGGTCACCGTTGGCAGCGGCGGGCTCCCCCCGGCTGTGCCTGAGCTGGCCGCGCTGCTGCTACTGCTGCTGGAGGAGCCTCCGTTAGCCGTGATGCCCAGGGACGGCCCACGCAGGGCTGAGCCTAGCGACGAGCTCCCGCAGTGGGGCAGCAACCCTGGCAGCCCTGGGGGAGTGAGGAGCCGGCCCTGCTCCAGGAGACGCAGGACGCTGCAGGTGGCGGCCGTCTCGGAAACCACAGAGCGCAGCTCTGAATCCTTCCCCTGATCCTTCTTCTGCTTAGTGCGACGATTCTGGAACCACACCTTTACCTGCAGAGGGAACGGTATTAGAAATTAGCTTAAAATTGAAAACAAAGCAATGTAATATATGGTCCTGGATCGCAAAACCTCACAAGGGTCAATTTTTGGAAATTGAGATTTATACATCATCTGAATGAATAAATAAGCTTTCCATTGATGTATGGTTTGTTAGGATAGGACAATGTTTGGCTGAGATACAACTATTTGAAAATTTGGAATCTGCAAAATAATCTAAATATTAAGAAAATCACCTGTAAAGTTCTCCAAAACTTAGCAATGCATATTACTTATCAGAAATTAGGTTTTCATATATTTACGGTAGGAATTTTACTAAATATCTTCATGGGAGATATATCTTTATATCTTTATATCTTTATATTTTAATATCCTAATGATTTTTGCCATAAAAGAAAAATCAATAATTTTGACCCATACAATGTATTTTTGGCTATTTCTACAAATACATCTGTGCTACTTACTTACTTTTGTGGTCCAGGGTCACATATGGAAATAATTGTAAACTGGCATAATGCTTCTATGTTAATACTACTTTAACTTGGGTTAAATATAAAATACAATTAAATAAAAATAAATTAAGATTAAGGTTTTTTTTTTAGATATCATAAATTATAGCAGTCTATTTATAAAAACCATTAGGTTATGTGTGCATAAACTTAATCTAATTAAACAGTGTTTAATGTATTTTTCATCATAAAAACACTAAAAATGGCTAAAGTAGGTGAGCCTAAATTAACATAAATTTTCAAAAGTGTAAGCAAAGCTTATTTTTAAGGTTAACTGTAAATAAAAACCTCTTTAATGAACAGAAACATGCAGCTATTCTTTTGAAAAACACCACAACACGAGCTCCTTTTGCAAGGACGGATGGATCAATACTGTTTTGAACCACGTAATTGTGCTGTATCCATTTAATTTAGGATTACAAAGAAACAGGAATGGCAATTTCCAGATAATACGTGTTTAGATCAAGTTCCAGTGGCAGAACAAAATCATAATACATATTTATTTTCTATGGCGAAAAGGAGGCCCGCTTTATATTTGCTGTACTTCAAATGATCGATAATAGCTTCAGAGGAATAAGAACAATGAAGTATGACTAACATCTCAGAATTGTGTCATGCAGTTTAACTGTCACATTTATTTAAAAAAAAACACACACTAAAATAACCAACTTAAATGCATCACAATAAAAATCATAATACTACTTAAATGTTTTGTGATAGTTACATAAGTGCATACCTTAACATCAGTGTTGTAATGGAATGCTAAAAATTGAGTTAGCATATTAAACCTGCTATTGTCTCTTTGCATTTGCATTTGTTTAACCTCAGTGTTTTGTGGATACCATGAACCGGAGGGTCACAAAAAACATCGAGTTACCAGCAATTCCACCTTAAAAAACATTTTCCCTCTTGTTCTCAATGCATTCTTGACTCTGCCGTTGAGAAATACAAAATGCATCGCTGGTACACGTTCACAAACATGACGTTCGTTGTTTGATCTTTCCGCAGAACATTTTCGTGTTTCGGAACACATTGTTAATTTCATGAAGCCGTCATTAAGGAGCACTTCACCCTCCTCATCAGGCGGCCAAGAAGAGACACGGGAAGCTTTAATGTAATCAAGGCATGGATTTGAACTGCACTGCAGCACGGGGCATTAGAGAGGGCATTAGTGAAGCTAACTCTATTGTGCTCCCTGTGTTAGCAGCACCGATCTGCCTCAGGGCTTTAAATGTCTTAATTTCACCCCACAGGAGAGCAGAAGAATTTTAAAGTCGTTAGTGGGGTGATGATGTGATAGAATGTGACAGTTCAAATGGCCAATAGAATTAGAAACGTTGAGACAGCATTGTCAGCGTGCAGGTGTTCAGGGTGTTTAATTAGGGGAGCCCCGATCAATACAAGACTGAAAAATTACAATAAAATGAAAGTCTTTTTTTTTTTTTGTAAGCCATCATGTCGTTTTTTTTTTTTTAAACGCAGTACTTGCTCACGCAAGCATGTGGATAATGAACATTCACTAATGAATAAACAAAAAACACACGGGTTCCAAAATTAGCCTTACTATTGCAGTCAGAGTTTCCCCGCACTGCAGATTATCCAGGGAGACACAGAGAGAGAGAGGGATAAATCGAGGCAGAGAGTGGCAGAGAGAGAGAGTGCATGTACAGTTCAGTCATGTAATCTCAAGCTCGTGACCTCTTGCTGACCCCTGCGCGAAGCATGTGTCGTAAATACATCGCTGGGCTTATTTTTGTAAAGCGGGCCAAACCATCAAACTATTGCACGGATGGTGAGGGCACAAAAAGGGAATTATGCAGTGAAAATGTCAGGAAGATGTGATCGGATCAGTGATTTTTTAAGTGGTCTGAAGGAATGCTAAAGGATGATCAAAATGCAGATTAAATAAAGATCAAAATTATACAGCCAGAACGACTCGTTTACCAGGTAGCTCTGTGTCTTTTAATTGTATGGAGCATTGACAACACATTTTAATTATGTTAAATAAAATTACAAATATGCGTCAGACAGCCGTCACTAAGATAAATGTTTCAGAGAGCCACAGTTGCGTGATAAATGTTGTATTGGTTGATTTTAATATTATTTACGTGATTTGTATGATTGTTTTGTGTATTTGTGTGAATCAGTGTTGCTTTTGAGTGTGTACCTGAGTTTCAGACAGGTTAAGTTGTCGGGCAAGTTCGGTTCGTTCTCGTCCCACAACATACTGGCATCGCTGAAACTCCATCTCCAGTCTGTACAGCTGTTCTGCTGTGAACGAGGTTCTAGTACGCTTTGGTCGGTCTAGATCCAAACCCTTGGGCAGAATAATCTCTCGGATCGAACCTTTGGCATCTAAATGTGATAGGAAAAATGTTTTCAGCAAATTGTCATACCTACTATAAGATTAGCATTTAAAAAAAAAGAAATGATTATATCCGAAAAACTTTGAGAAAATAATAGTCATGAAAAACACATTAAACATTACACAGTTTTTGAGGCTAAATAACCAACAAAACGTATGACATTTTTACTTAAGAAAATCCTTTTTCCTCCACAAGCTGTTAAAAATGTCACGGTTTTGTAGGTATGGCACATAAATGCCAAACGAATGCAGACTAGACTATTATTATTATTTTAGTAATTAAAAAAAAAGTTTGCTGTTTTTAATACTAACAATCCATAATGTAGGAAATGGTGTTGACTAAAATAAAAAAAGTTAAATTAAAACTCAAAGCATTTCAAATTAATATTTAAAAACTTGCGTAAAACAAATACTGTTGAATCATACTGCAAAACAATTTTAATTTTGTCTTTTGCGTATTAGTTATAGATATTTCTAATCTTCTATTTCTGAAGGGATAAAATGATTACTGAAATGTTTAATAATCAAGTATTTAACAAAGCAAATGCATAAAAACGGATATGCGTGATTTGAAAACGAAAGAAATGAAACATTTTAAAAATACACCTAACGTGTTAGCTGGTGAGTTAAGATCTGAAAATCAAATTAATTATTTTTGTTTTTATTTGTGTCTTTGTGATTTGCAAAACCGTGCTCCAGCATTCTTAGCAAAAATATAAGCAATAAATACATTGTTTTAAAATTTAGTTAAGCTTTGTAACAACTTTAAAATAATTTAACAAACACACACACTCGCATACACTGGTCTCCATAATTATTCAAATCCAGATACTGAATAATTGTATTGGCTGCTGAATTGTGATTGAAGAAATTACACAATAATTTCATCAGGTTAATTTCCTCATATTTCAGCAGGCCTCCGAGACTGACCTAGATTTAGCTTCACAACCTAAATAAATTAATGGAGCTGATTGCTCTCCAGAATTTCACAATCAGCTGACACAAGCAGGAGGGGCTTCACAACTATGTTAGTAATTCAACACAAATACAGACAAACACCTTTTAGCCAAATTATCGCAAAAACATTGTAATAGCTTCACTGATAAAATTTAATTTAAAAAATGAATCATTTCCGTGTAAGCTCCACATTCTCAACCACTGCTTAAAAAAAAAAAGAAGATGTATCTCCATTCAAATACTTTAGTAAAAGGACAGATTTTTTTGGTGATGATGATTAAAAAGCATCAAAGCTTATATAAAAAACAGGGATTATAAAACATCTAAAAATGATAACCAACATAATCAGCTATGTAAATAAAAAATAACATTATTAAATGTTACGTATGAAAAGTACTACATTTCATAAATCTCACAATCACAAAAACACTGTAAACAAATAAAACTTTGACAATCTAAATAGTTCAGTGCTAAAATATTTTCCCGATTTGATAATTATTAATTTAATAATTATTCTATTTGTTTTAGTTTTTATGTCCATAAGAGTGATACATATTTGAAATGATTCTAAATAGATTTTGCAAATATTTGCAGTGGATAAATTAGACCATAAAGCTATGAGACACCATGGGAGCTGATAAAATAACAATCATAATTGTTTTCTTCAATACAGAACAAATTTTGTCCTGTAAAACAATTTGCATCATGTACACTTGTACACGCTCAAATCTATACACACTCACGCATTGAGGGAAAAAACAAAACCAGCGACTCAGACAAACTATCAAAACAACAAAAAAAATTAAAAGTTCCCGTTAAGTTGATTTCCTGTTTTTTTGTGGAGTACAAAATGTCCAGAAACCCCACGGGAGTGTTTTTAAACTTACCCCGAACTAGAATCCTCCGGCAGTAATCAGGGTCTCCTGAGCTCGTCCGGCTCTTTTCGCAGTTTTCCACCGGTCCGGATGGAGAGAAGGACTCCTGCTGGTCCTTCAGGAACGTTTTTGAAATGTTCCCCTGGGAATCCTTTCCCTCTTTCCCCTCTTTTAGTCCATTCTTCAGCAACATTCCGGACTCTGAGTCTTGGCTGTAGCGGACTTCCATAGTCTCTTATCCTCTCTGAAGATTTCTCCTTCTTTTTCTCCTTGTTGGGAAGAAATAACTATTCGGGTACGGACACACACACTGCTTATTCTTGGTAATATAGGTTTGGTCTTTCTGTAAAACAGCAGCTTGGAGTCGAAGTCAGATAGCTAATGTGCCACCAGCACTTGCCCGGTCCACTGATCTGCCCTATTATCTCTGTGCAGACTCACTTGCCCAATGATCATAGACTTCTCACCCAAATTCAACAGCAATTTAACAGCTCCTCTCCTTGTAACATTCACATCAGGCTGATCTCCGGGTAATCAGAGCTGTGGACGGACGCATGCTCGCCGCTTCAATTGATTACGGTAATTTCGCTGCCTCCACATTTGCGTAACCTCATGAATACTCTAAACTGTTTGGGAAATACACATTGTCCTGATAGAGGGGTCCACTCACTCCGACCCCCCTCTCCGCCCTCGTTCGCACAGGATCAAGGGAGATGATTTGCCTCGAATCGCCACCACGCGCAATCACAGAGCCAAAGGAGCGCCGGAAAAGTTCCACTTCATTCCTCGGTGCCCCGGCACTGGCCGTTCCTCCGCTCTCGGGCTGCGGGCGTTCGGTCGGGCTAACTTTACGAGCAGCCTGGCGAGTCTCCCCCCGGATAGCGGCCCGATACCGCACGCTGCACCCTCAGAGCTAATACAAGCAAAGAGCGAAAAGAGAGAGAGGGAAAGATCGGTAGAGAGCGAAGAGAGAGAGAGAAAAAGAATGAGGGAGGCGGAGAGACCTGGAATACGAAAAAAATGGAATCCACTTCGCTCGGAATCTGTAGTGGTAATGAACACGGATTGACAAAAGAAAGAGATGAACACAAGGGAACTCTGTCAAGCGGGGGACAGTGTGCGACAACCACCCCGAGTTGCCCAGCAGAGCCAAAGCGAATGGCGCGATCACTCAGCCCCCTTACCCTACAAGAAACCTGTTAAGGCGCCGCTAAAAAACTCAACCTGCCCGAAATCCCAACGCTAACACCCAAAGGGACCCCCCTCCTCCTCCTCCCCTCTCCCACTCCTTCCACACCACTACACACCCACCCACTCAGTCTCGCCTATTTTCATTGTCAACGCAACAATATCTGGGGGAACAGCAGTGGTCTGTAATCCAATAAGACCATTGATTAGGCTACAATGATTCAATTCAAGCCAATGGTTGCGAGCAGGGAACAGGCTCGGACCCTTCTTGTCACCTTGCAGGGCCAGAGGCCCTCTTCATGCTGAACTCCCCCCCCTCCCGAAGCCATTCAGTCCTTTATGGGAAACGGAGAGCAAAAGGAGTGAAAGATGGCAATTATCTAATTGGACTATTAACAAACAATTCTGTGAGTGTGTCTGGTAGGGAGCAGAAGAGGATGGGGAGGGGGGTGCTGGACTAACTTCATTTAGCGAGTGTGTGGGGCAGCCTGTTGGAGAGAGGGAAAGGTTGTTTAAAGAAAAGATGAGAGGGAGGGATTGTTTAAAGAAAAGGTAAGAGGAGGCTACGAAAGGGGGCCGCGGGGGCAACGGGGCGATTCTGCGCCGAGCTTGGGAAAAAGAGTTCGGCGGGACGCGCACCAGCTGTGGTCTGAGACGTTCCAGGTCAACAAAAGATGAAGATGTCCTGCACGGAGACTGTGGGACACTACAGAGGCATCTTCAAATATCTGTTGCTTTTCAAGACTGTTGGTCCTGTAGAATACCTGTTGAAGGGAATAACATATGTTACGTTTGGGATGAGGGTTTCCTACCTCGTCTTAAGACACTAATATGCTCTCTTAAGTTACTATCATCTCTTAAGGCACTAAAATGTACACAAATATCAACCCTTAAGATGCTAATATGAATGCTGAAGTTATAAATGTTAACCCTTAAGTTACTTTATGTTCTCTTAAGTTACTACTATCAACTCTTAAGTTAGTAATACATGTATTTACTCCTTAATTATGAATATTGACCCTTAAGATACAAATATGAATTCTTTAGCTCTGAAAACCCTAGTAAAAAAGTAATAGATTTAAAATGCACTGATTTTATACCAAGTACAGTTCAAGTCTATTAAAATATTTACTGATATATCGCTCAAAACTTACTGATATGAAAAAATTGTAATTAAACTTTATCTGGAGTACTACTTGTGCACAACACACATTTCTTAATATTAAGTCTAAAATGTGTTTTAATGTCAGTATTGATGAGGATTGTATGATCTTTGAATAATATCGGTCTTTAGTTCCGCAAATTTACTTGGACTACTTCTGCACAATTAAAATGCATACAAAAAAATGTTTTTTCCGATTTAGACTTTAAATATACCAGTTTAGTAGACTAAAAGTGAAACTGCAGGTATTTGTATTAAGTACATATTATGTAAATGTATTTGTAGTATACTTAGCATGAAATAAATGTATTTTAAATATATTTTTGTATATTTATTTTTCACTAGGGTAGGTAATAGATATGTACCCTTAGGTAACAAATACAGTATCAACCCTTAAGATGCTAATACGAATGCTGAAATTATAAATGTCAACCCTTAACGAACTACTATGTAACCTTAACTTACTAATATCACCCTTTAAGGTACTAATATGTTCTCCTAAATTACTAATATCAACTCTTAAGGCAATAATACATGCATTTACTCTTAAATTATGAATAGTGACCCTTAAGATACAAATATTAGTTCTGAAAACACACTATAGGTAAGGTACTAGGTACTAGATATGTATCCTTAATTTATAAATATCAACCATTAAGATCATAATACATACCTTTAAGGTACTGAAGTATTCTCTTAAGTTACTAATATCAACCCTTAAGGTACTAATATGTTCTCTTAAGCTACTAACATCAACTCTTAAGGTAGTAATACAAGTATTTACCCTTAAATGATGAATACTAACCCTTAAGATACAAATATGAACTCTTTAGTTCTTAAAATAAACCATCAAGGTACAAGGCACTAGATATATACCCTTAATTTGTAAAAATCAACCATTAAGAATATGATACATACCTTCAAGTTACCAATTTCAATCCTTAACATACTAATCTAAACCCTTAAGTTTCTAATATCAGCCATTAAGGTACTGAAATACACCCTACAGTTCATATTTTAGGGGTAGAAAAGGCAAAAGGTGTAACTTTGAGGGTATTGCCTCACTGACAAGCTAAAGGTACATATTTTCAACACATTTTTTGATAGTACAGGCGTTTGAACTAGCTTAATCAGTAAGAATCAGTTGGTCAACCACTTTCCAACATGGCTGATTGATATGAATAAAATGCCTGAGCTGGTTCAATAACTAGACAGTCAACAACAAACCAGCCAGTTTAGACTATTCTCGTTTAAGCTGGTTGGTTCACCAGGTTAACTACCAATCCAGGTAATACAAATATAAGAAATGGTTTTTACCATATTTTGTTTTGGGAATTTTTGGGAGAATAGGACTGGACTTGAACCATATTCCTCTGAACCTGATGTGTCAGGAAATTTTCAATTTTCCCTACAGTCATGCAAATAATTCATCAACATTTGATACTTACAAGCATTGCAAATATTTGAGTAGAAATACAAATTCCACTGTATTTTCATTATAATCATGAGAGTGGTATGAGAGACTCATTATCTGAAATCAAACTGCATTGACTGTGTCTAAAGCCTCACTAGACGCAACAATTTAGTGTTGTGTGCTGAAAATTAATGTCCTGACCTTCAGTTTAGTCACTTCTGTCGTTAACAAAAGCAGTCATGACATTGTGAAATGCTAATATTTTCGATATGACATTTTTTTGGGCTTTCATCAATTTTTTTTTTAACATGTCTGTGTGAAGGTTATTCTGATATCCACTAATGAAGTAGCTGTGAAGATCCCAGAACAATATGAGTGCTGTTTCCTCTTCCTCTCTGTTTGTCTCTTTTGTGTCACTGCTGGTAAAGCCCCCCATCAGATGGTAAGTAAAGCCCACAGTGTCAGAATGGCAAAACTCACCCACCTCATTTATTTAGAAACAACAAAACACTTCAGCGTCAAAAGAGAAGAGGGACAAAGCCGAGATGGGCGGAAACACACATAGATAGAGACAAAAAGACAGATGGTGAGACATATCAATAGATAAATAAGAAACAAGACATGACATGACAATACCTGAAGATGGGGAAGGCACATTTTGTTCAGCTCCTTTGAGTCTGGGCGATGCGGCATGTGAGTTACGCAGCTATCGCAACTTCAAGACTTTACAAACCTCCTGTGGATTTTGGAAAAACAAAACATAAGCATAAGAATGATGGCAAAGGCCAGGAATATTAATCACTACTTTTATTTTAAATATAGAATACCTGCTTCATAAAACATCTATGTGGATGGTATGAATGTCTGAAACTATTAAGACTCCCATAATTCAATATTCATTCATTTTTAATTATTTAGTGTCACATTTGAGACAAAAACAGTAGATAACAGTATATAAATAAATAAATATACCTGTACCCATATGCACCATTATCAAAATTCTGGCTTATACCGATGAGCCAATAACATTTCTAATGTGAAGTTTAAGTTTTCATTTTGGTTTTAGTTTCAGTTTATTATAGTTACAGCCAATAACTAATAAATGGCTGATATTAAAATAAATTCTATACTATTTTATTAAAATATATATACTGTAAAATAAATAAATAAATAAAAAAAAGTATTTTATTTTTTATTATAAACAATTATAAAAAAAAAAATAACATTATAACAAAAGACATTATAAAGCTCACTGATGCTTCAGAAGGAAACACGATTCATTAAGAGTCAGGGGGTGAAAACTTTTGAACAGAATGAA
>JAHKKF010522273.1:3961-14482 GCA_019740295.1 Labeo calbasu
AAAAAAAAAAAAAAAAAATATATATATATATATATATATATATATAGTTTTTACTTGTAATTGATTAATTTATAAATATATATTTTGTTTATTTATTTATTTATTTATTTATTAATTCCCCACCCATTTCAGAATTTCCAGATATTCTAAATAATAATCCAAAATTCTAATTAATACGAACATTAATATTGTTAGCTTTTAGAAATATCACTATTTGAAATCTAGGTGATTAGGTCAGAGCATTTACATGATGATTCATCTTCTGAATATTCCTTTTCAAAGAAATGCAGTTGTGTTTCTGTTTTATGGTTCATTTTTTCACGTTAAATATAAAGCAGAGCTTTATTTTGGGTCCGTTTAAGGAATCTCTGAAATCAATATATGACTAAATCTGACAGGATGGGCTAGATTAGAGTGTCATCATCACTTACATCCATAATGCGGCTCACTGGAGATATTGGCATGCATGCTAGTAATATCTTCCTAACAAAGCTTTTATGTCAACAGGGTTTACGAATCGCTTTTGTTATACACTGTACCTGTGCCGTCGTACGCTTTTATCACAGCATATCAAAAATACCAGAGCGACTGGCGAATTACATCTGAATTAGATGTTGCTGTTCCTCTTTATTGCTGTAGAAGTGTTTCCTCCATGAACTCTGTGAAATGGGGTTACCTATCCCATCACATCAGAGCTCAAATGGAGACATATAAACATATAATCAAAACCCTGAATAAAGGCTGGCGCGCAATGCATAAAAACAGTCAGCTGCTTATTGCAAGTGTAGCCGAGCCAAGCAGATGGCTTGGCCTCTTCTGGAAACACCAAATAGGAACATTCCAGTATATTTATGACCTGTTACACAAACTCCCTCGAGCACACACACAAAGTCTTTCTTTTTGCTTTGTTATACGGTCATGTTATCTTCAAGATGGTTTTTTGACAGCACAGCACAGTGCAATTTGCGTCATGTTTTTAGAATGAACGTACTTTTATGAGATTTTTTTTACTAGCCATCAAATTAGCAAACTACTTTGGAACTGCAACTTGCTAAGATGCTCATAAAGTAGTTGAACTACAGCCAAGCTACCCTTTGAGTAGTAGTAGTGCTAGTTAACTCAGGGTTTCCACGGGTCCTTAAAAAGTCTTAAATGGTACAAGAAGGTCTTAAATATGATTTCAGGAGAGATGGAAAAACAAGAATTGCAATATTCCTGAATGCGACGATTAAACTACAAAAGTCTGTGATTTTATTAAATAAACATGAGTGCTGCACATTTCAAAGTAAAGGCGCTGCTTTGTGTACAGTTGTTGCCGGGAAAATCCATATATTTCTGCTGTTACGGAAGCGCCACCTGCTGGCAGCGAATACATTAGCATTTTCAATCAGCCCGACTGCTGTTTTTGTTCAGGCCAAAGCGAAAATCAGCCTATGTTTTTATGCTAAAACACGCAGAGTTGTAAATGTGAACTAGTGGTTCGACAAGAAGGTAATGCGTTATAAAAATCTAAACAATTAAGACAGTAAAATATATTTAATTGTTTAAATTAATATGAGAAGTGATACTTTTTCAATTCATCCATTTTCCTAAAAATGGTTTAAAGCCAGAAAAGTAAAGTTTATCATTTTATAAAACTTTGTTTTTGTGAAAACCTGTATCTGATCTTTTTACAGTAATTTTACAGTTTAATATGTTAATATGTTGCCCTGCCCCGTTCACATAGTATTCATTTAATTTGTGCAGGTCATAAAAAGTCTTAAATTTGAGCTTGAAAAGTCGTGCAGATACCCTGTAACTAAAAATAGCTTTTTGAGGAAAAAAGAGAAAACTTTCTGGAAGTCTAATTGTCAGATGGTACTACTTAATTCTGCAATTAGAGCACTTCAGAACTAACGAATAAAACTAGAAAATGCGTTTATATAACAGAGCCGAAAACATTGTTTAAATAAATATTTCGGTTTGAAATGAATTGGAGAATCATTTAAATGAATCAATGAGTTGTTTGTTTAAATCAGCGATTTGTTTGAATAAATCAGTGAATCGTTTATTTAATCAGTGAATCGTTTATTTACAGGAACCATGTGAATGAACTGATTCACCAAATTGAATCCGATTTCCCAATGCAACGCTGGAGAGAGAGCGGACAAAGTTCACTCTGCTGTAAAGCTGCAGCCATTTGTCATGCTTATTGGTAAATCTGTTCTGTTTTGAAACGGCGGTCAATTTAGTGGCATGCTGCTTTTAGTTATTTACACCCTAACGGTGCAACTGAATCAAGGAGCTGTTGTGTTTTTGTTAGCCTCGGTTTCTGTTTGCGTTTGCAGAAACGTATGATTCTAACAAATATAGTGGATGAAATAGTAGTAGACTTCGCCTCTTCATCGCCTACGCTCTGTCAACACGTCTTGCGATCCTCGTGTCCAAGAGACGTGCGTTCACAAATTCACAGAAAGGAAAACCTTGGGAACCTTCTGAAAAGATGGATAAACGCTCAAACCAGTTACTAGCATTGGGTCTCCAGGCTAACCTGATCTCCAAACATTTGTTTGCTAGCAGATTTGTATTAGTATCTGCGACGGGAGCCAGAAGACTGTGGCTTTCCTCTGGTCCTTCCACACAGAGACTCCACTGTGCTAAGGACGGCTTATCCAGAGGAACGATCAGGTTCTGGTGGTGCAGCGGCTTGGCCCGCTTTCTCCAAGCCTTGTTCGGCGTCACCTCGCTTCGGCGAACACGCTCTGAAGCACCTTGGTGGAGCACCTTGGTTCCGCTTTCCTGGCACACGTATGCGTGGCTTGTCGTATCCCATAAGCCGCCATAATAACTCTTCAATTACCTTCCCATATTGTGTGTCTTGGGCAATGCTCTGTGGGGCCGAGGGAGGTCTTTCCACAACGCTGTGTTATTACTCATTTAAAGACATTGGTGTTGGCATAGTCAGTGGTACATCTGTTCAGCAGGGCAGAGGCGCAGTTTTTCCCTGTTTTTTGATCAAGTCAAGATGGTGAACGGTAACCGATCCCGGCCGCCACGCTGCCAGCGCGCAATCCACCGGCGGCGGCCACGTAAACAGGAAAACTCTCGCGCTCTGACGCTCGTTGGGGTCGAGCGACCGCAGGATCTGGGCCTGTTGGTACGACACTTCTCAGAAATGAAAATGTCTCGAATACTCTTTTAATTTATTTATTCCTTCCTTTTTGCTAGTGCTTTGTGATCCTGCGGGTTTCCATGCCACAGCAAATGGAGGAGGGAGAAGGATAATGAGAAAAATCCCAGAGCTCAAACACAAACATACTGCCTTTCATTTGCAGCACAGCTTGATCTGTGAAGATCAGTCCTGCTCCCTTTTGTTGTCATTTATAATAAGCTAGACCGCTTTTGGCTCCTCTCATTGACCCTTCTGTTTGTACTTGACTGCTTGTATGTGTGCAAAAGAAGAAAATGCTCTGGAACACTCTTTGAGGAACAGATCGTATTAGTTAGTATTTCATGTTATCTTTTTTGGTTTCACCCAATCATAAATAAAATATAGTTGCTTTTCCAAATTGAAATACAATCGGCATGTGATCTAATTTCTTAAATCATACATAATGCCACTTTTTATTTTATTTTATTTTATTTATTTTATTTTCGCCCATTTCTAATTATATACGAAGCTTGATATTGTATATTAAAATTTTGATGATTTTCAGATTAAAATCGCATTAAATATACAATAGGCATGTGATCTGATGTAATAAACATGCATAATGCCACATTATTTTTTTTTTTTTTTGCCCCATTCCTGATTATATACAAAGCTTATTATGTATTAAAATATAGCTGATTTTCAGATTAAAATCACTTTAAATATACAATAAGCAGGTGATCTGATTTCATCAATCATACATAATGACACATTATTTAATTTTAATTTAATTCAATTTTTTTTAATATTATTTCATTTTATTTCGACCCATTCCTGATTATATACAAAAGCTTTTAATGTACAAATATTGTACATTAAAATATATATGATTTTCAGATTAAAATAACTTTAAATACACAATAGGCATTTTATTTTATTTATTTTATTTTATATTTTGTTTTATTTTATTTTATTTTATTTTGACCCATTTTGGATTAAATACAAAGCTTGTTATTGTATATTAAAGTATAGCTGATTTTCAGATTAAAATTACATTTAAATATACAATAGCCATGTGATCTGATTTCATCAAACATAATACAACATTATAACATTTTTATATGATTGTTATTTGATCTTTTTTATTTTATTTTTTTATTTTAAATAGATTTTTTTTAATAGTACGTGAAACATTATGCAATATTTATATTGTGCATACATTCTGCAAACCTTGGCAATGCTAGTTGCCGAAAAGTTGCTATATCTCTTTATGTTTTCTGTGTCCATCGACCGCAGTGTGCATCCGTGCATGTCTGACTGAAGTCTGTTGGTGTCTGTTGCAGGCAAATGAAAGACCAAAGCAAGAAGGTTGCCAACCTGAAGCACAAAGAGCAGGTGGAGAAAAACAAGAACGCCCAGTTGATGGAAGAGGCTCGTAAGCGAGAGGATAACATGAACGAGAGTTCTCAACAGATCAAGGTAAAGCCCACATGGCGTTTATTTACACCACGTACAGTTCTCAGATCTGTTCTGTATCAGACCTCACTCATGTGATGTTGCCTAATTGAAATGCAGGATGAATCCCCGCACCTTGTAATGGATTTCAGGCAAGAGCTTTACGCACATAACTACAGAAATCTGACGAGAGCAGTGGCTGTTATAGTCTTAACATTGAAACTTAACCCGTAATGAGGCCCATCAACCTTTTAAGAGGGTCAAAGTCCCCCAAAAACCATGAATTATTCACAATAGCTCAATCTTATGTGCAGCACTTAAAGGTTTTCCTTTTGCGCTGCCTAGAAATGTCTCTTCAGAGCGATCTGTCTTCCGATTATATAAGTTTGGATGTCAGCTCCGGTTCCTCATTTGAGAATTGCTGGGATTCTTCTCAGGTAAAGAGCGAGCTCATGTTTCCCTCATCCAGACCGCATTCACGCACATCCTGACCTCGTGTCCTCCCCTCGTTGTGAGCTTTGGATTTTGGGAAAAGAGAAAAGGAGAGGGTAATTGAACAATGAAACAGGACACAGTTGTTCAGTGCGACCGCAGGAGCTATTTTTGAATTTATGGCTCCGCGATATCGAAGCAGGAACGTCAGCGACGATGTTCAGGTGTGATTGGCGAATACAAGCGACCTCGTCCAGGCTGATGTAACTTTCATCATATTGACTATTTTTGCCCCGTTTTGACAGGGTGGTGGTCTGCGGTGGAGTTCGGCTTCGAATAGAAAGCCAGAATCAGCAGTTAACGTCTGTGAGAATCTCAGCGCAAAAAGTCCCACTTTTTATGGAGGGGCTGTTTTTCCTCTTCGCCGTAGACCTCTGGACAACAATGCCACAGCGGCCTTCGCTTTGTTGTGGTTTTCGGTGTTTTTCCTGGCCGTCCGTTTGTTCTTTCGATCATTCTCCGTTTTCACATTTTCCTTGTTCTGTGTCATGTGTTCTTTGTTTTCGTTCGAGTTCATATGCTCTTTTTCTGACAGCAGGATTGATGTGCTATTGGACTTCGACCTGTGGTACCCGGCGACTGGTGCGTCAGTGTGTGCGTGCGCACGAGTACGTGTTGCGGTCAAAGAGAGCTCATTTATGACTTCAGGGCCCCAGCTTCCTCCGTGGGGTCACGTTGCCGCGAGCCCACATTGTGGCTTGCGCTCCCCCGTTTCGAAGCACCCTGATGCGGCTGCATCGCGGGCCTCGTCTGGAAGCGGCGACAGCTGCTTCCTTCAGCCAAGACCATCAACCACCACCTTCCCCCACAGGCACGTCACGATCCGGCCTTGAGGCCATGAGACTCCAGATCGAGCTGATCCCCACACGCTATTGGACGCGTCAGGCGTGTTTGGAAGGCAAACCGATTGTTGTTGATGATTCGGTATGATTACGGTGGTCCCGCTCCAATCAGTTGGTCAGGGTGGGCTGAGAGAGAGGTTAGCCCAGGACACCAGAGCGAACCTCTCTCTCTCTGACCCGCCACTAAAAATGGCTATTGCAATCAATGAAGAAGGTTTCTATTGGAGCCCTGAGGTGGGATGTGGGGTGGTCGGTTGCGGTTCAGCACCAGAACTGCACAAACACATTCGGAATAGCAACTGTTGACATTGGAGAAGCTTGGATGGTCAGAAAGGAAGGACTGTTGCTTCTATTTTGTGGTGTTTCCTGCTGGTGGCGTTGTGTTGCTTCCACATGATTTGATCCAATCAGTCCTCTAATTAGTGGTGCTTTCTTAGGCAAGCGTCACTGTAACTTTGTGCAAACCCCCAGATCTTGTGTATTGCGTGCTATTGGCGTGATTCATACCTCAAATTGTGCTTGAATTGAATTGGCCTTAACACACAGGACGTTGAACTGAAATTAGAATAGCTGGAAGTGGGATCGTTCACCCAAAAATGAAAATTCTGTCATTAATTACTCACCCTCATGTCTTTCCAAACCTAGACGTTCGTTCATTCTCAGAACACCAATTAAGATATTTCTGATGAAATATGAGAGCTCTCTGACCCTGCATAAACAGCAAGGGTCCTGCTGAACCACTGATGTTACACTGACTTTTTTTTACGACGTCCTTACTAAGTTTCTGTGCCTTGACCGTGGGATGCTTGCTGTCTATTCAGGGCCAGAAAGCTCTCAGTTTTTATCAAAAATATCGTAATTTGTGTTCCGAAGTTGAACGGTGGTCTTGCGGGTTGGAACAACATGAGGGTGAGTAATTAATGACAGAATTTTTATTTTTAGGCGCACTATCACTTTAATTGCAATACAAAGAAATACAACGCAGGTAATGCATTCTGGGAAATTAAGTGATGTTGAGCAGATTTGTTCATCTGCAAGTCACTTCCAGAACAAAAATTTACAGATAATGTACTCACCCCGTTGGCATCCAAGATGTTCAAGCCTTTCTTTCTTCAGTCGTAAATTATTTTTTTTGAGAAAACATTTGTTTATTTTTTTAGAAAATGAACGATTGTTTCTCTAGATAAGACAAAATTAGATAAGAAAAATTGTTAAATTCTTAATTAGGGTTATATGAAATTCTGAGAATTTAAATTTAAATTCAAATGAAACTTTTTCATTTTTGGAACCTCATTACCTCAGAACCTTGATTTTTGGAACCTCAGAAATTCAGCAATGGATTTGGAATGAAAAGCACTGTGAAACAGTGAAACAAATTTTTATAAGTCTTGTTTTGATTTTATTTTTAATGTTTCTTTATGAAGTTTGACATACTGAATATGAAAATCACATTACTATCATTGGACATGAAAACTAAAAAAATACTGGGACATCTTCTACAAGCCAATCTGTTATTACTCATGCATGAAAATTACATAGTACGTGCATAACACTGAGCTAACAACAACATAATCATAAACAGATACCAAAAGTGAGTCATCCAAATCTTCAGAAGTGTACTTTGGATGATTTTAGCCCTTTGACTAGTCCCATGATGTTTTTGTAATGTTTGTTCTAGAAAGCACTAGAATTTTACAGAATGTTACAGAAACTTCTGGAATGTTCCCATCCTTGCAAAAGCAAAATTAGTACACAATGTCTATCTGTTTAATAATTAATGATGGAAGTTTTAAATTTACCAAAATATTTATGCTATGTGAAAATAAATGGTACCAATAATCAGCACCGCAGAATTACAGAAGAACCCTAAAAGATTTAAGTGAAACACATTTTTTGTTACACTGTGAAATCATTTCTGAATTGCTTTTTGTTAACTAACCTTGGGCCTCTTATCAACTACCAAAAAACCCTAGAAACAGGGTTGCCAAGTCTGCGGTTTTCACACGGAATTGGGCTACTTTTAAACTGTTGCTCCTGGGTTAATGGTTTGACATTGCAGAAAGTATATTTGACTAAAATGCTTGTGCTGACATATTTTATATTCCACCAATGACAAAACTGCGGAAGATGTTAAGTTTTGTGAAAGAAGGCCTGCTAAGAAGCCCTTGAATTGTATTTATGATCACTATGATCTATTGGTTTTTAACAGTGACTGTAAAATATGTACTTTAGGTATGAGTTTTGATATTTGGGTTATGGTCATTGGGCTATTTTTGATTGCCCGTTAGGCTAGTTTTGTTACGCAGACCTGGCAACATTACGTAGAATTACTTAGTTGTCCTTTTTGACGGGCGAGAATCAAAATGTCAGTGTTTAGTTAATTAAATGTAGCTGTTAGTTTTCATAGGATGAGCAAATGGGACACATTTATGATCACTATGATGTATTGGTTTTCAACAATGACTGTGAAATGTGTACTTTAGGTATGGGAGTTGCATATTTTGAGTTTTGCTATTTGGGTTATGGTCATTAGGCTATTTTTGATTGGCCGTTGGGATAGTTTTGTTACGCACACCTGGCAACCCTGCCTAGAAATCACTTAGTACTCCTTATTGATGGGCAAGAATGAAAATGTCAATGTCTAGTTAATTAAGTTTAGCTGTTAGTTTCCTTAGGATGAGCAAATGTGCAGAGAATCGCAATGCGAGGGAGGGTCTTTGATCAACGCCCCTTAAGAGCGTGACTTTAACCTCTTGTGAATCATCCCTATCGTTTTTCATTTATCTCACTAGCCTGATAAAACTGGAGATGGGTTTTTATAGGCCTCCACATCTCTTCAGCGCTAGAGACATTTTCCGCCGGATACAGAGTTCCCAGACGTGCAATACGTACTGAATCATCAAGCCGTACCCCCCTCTTCTCCCGCTGATCAAATATCATCAGCCTGAAGAAATCAAGACTTTCACTGGGAAGCAGGATGGAGAAAGACAGCGGGGGAGAGAAGATGACATTATAATGAAGCCCAGTAAATACCTGTTTTACTGCGTGGTTGAGTCTGTTCCCTTTTACTGCGCCAAATGCTCTGACTCCCAGCATGCCCTGTGACCAGACGGTCCCACTGTATCACAGTCCTCCACCTTGACAGACCTTCATCAAACACAGATATGCTGGAAATATTGAAAGACAGAGTTGGAAAGACAATAGAAAGGTCAAAGAATGGAAAGGTACATCCAGTCAGTTCAGAAAAGGTGAACATATTCCAGCACAGACTTTGTGCAATCATCAAAGCAAGCTTTGAAAAGGGTTTCCCCACAGGTGCAGTGTGTGCACGACTCCAGAGAAGCCATTAGACTGACGCCGGAGCGCCGCACATTACGAATAGCGGTTGTAAGCCATAGGTCTTCTGTTTATAAGTCTCCCAGCCCCTTTTATGTTTGGCACAATGTGCTCTCGTGTGGTTGTAAACATCAGCACTCAAATGCAGAGAGCTTAGAGTGACACCTTTAGTGTGCAATCGTGGAACAGTATTTTATAACATTTGGCGAGTTGGGGAACATGCTGCTAAGTGTACTTACAAGCACTGGTGGTCTTTTTATTCTGTGTAAGTTTGTGCACGGTTAAGAGAGACTGAATATATACAGTGTGCACTGTAGGTTGATTTATTTTAGGTTATGTTATATTATTATATTATTTTACTATCATAGCACTTGATTCCTAAATCATTCATAATTTGTTTTGTTTTGTTTTGTTTTGTTTTGTTTTGTTTAACTATCATAGCACTGGATTTCTAAATGCTTCATGTTTTATTTTATTTTTATTTTACTTTTTTTTTTATCTTTTTTATTTTACTATCATATCACTTGATTCCTAAATGCTTCATGATTTAGCTTCATGCTTATTTTTATTTTATTTTATTTTTTACATTTTATTTTGCTATCATAGCACTGAATTCCTAAATGTGTCATGATGTATCTTATTTTATTTTATTATTTTATTTTAGTTTGTTTTACTATCATAGCACTGGATTCCTAAATGTTTCATAATTTAGCTTCATGCTTATTTTTATTTAATTTTATTTTTTACATTTTATTTTGCTATCATAGCACTGAATTCCTAAATGTGTCATGATGTATTTTATTTTATTTTATTATTTTATTTTATATTTTATTTTAGTTTGTTTTACTATCATAGCACTGGATTCCTAAATGTTTCATAATTTAGCTTCATGCTTATTTTTATTTTATTTTATTTTTTAAATGTTATTTTGCTATCATAGCACTGAATTCCTAAATGTGTCATGATGTATTTTATTTTATTATTTTATTATTTTATATTTTATATTTTATTTTAGTTTGTTTTACTATCATAGCACTGGATTCCTAAATGTTTCATAATTTAGCTTCATGCTTTTTTATTTTATTTTATTTTATTTTATTTTATTTTGTTTAATTTTGCTTTATTTTATTTTACTACCATAGCATTGGATTCCTAAATGTTTCATAATATATTTTATTTTATTTTATTTTACTATCATAGCACTGGATTCCTAAATATTTCATAATTTAGCTTCATGCTTTTTTATTTTATTTTATTTTATTTTAT
>JAHKKF010522283.1:1116-15366 GCA_019740295.1 Labeo calbasu
AGATAGATAGATAGATAGATAGATAGATAGATAGATAGATAGATAGATAGATAGATAGATAGAAGTCATATGGGTTTTGAAAAGCATGAAGAAGAAATGATAATTTTTTCATTTTTGGGTCACTGTCATATCATGTATTTGTTGTCATCAGGACACTATGTAGGGCAAAGCACAAAGCAGCCAGTAAATTGGACCTTCTTGCCTAGGGACCCAAAGTCGGGATGCCTGTTGAGGACACACAGATGTGC
This sequence comes from Labeo calbasu, assembly GCA_019740295.1. Classification (NCBI taxonomy): domain Eukaryota; kingdom Metazoa; phylum Chordata; class Actinopteri; order Cypriniformes; family Cyprinidae; genus Labeo; species Labeo calbasu. The sequence continues at coordinate 1,365 of JAHKKF010522283.1, forward strand.
AGTTTTCAGTGGTGAAGCTCGGCGGTGGCAGATTGTGTAGAAGCGGTTTGATTTTTCTCATCCAGGAGTTTGTGCTGCAAACCTGATCTGTTCAAAGGCGGATCTGCTGAGAGCAGACTGATTTGAGATCAGAGAAGAAAGCAACCCTGGATGCTGGGTTTAACGTGGGGAGCACAGTGTGTGCCTGCACCTGCAGCTAAATTATCTGTTATTAATTCAACAAATGTAGTGTAACATGAGAATGCCTTGTCTCTGAAGCCCTGCAGGGATTTTGCCTGCTATCTGCATCTCCTGCTGCCGCTGGGTTTTACTGCTACATTTACAGAGCTCTTGCTTTTGATGCAGTAGAAAAGACGTACTTTAAGATCAGACTTCCAGTCTTTAATCCCTTCCTTAATTTTTAATTCTTTGCTCTGTTATTGTTGCCGTACATTGTACAGACACTATTATTCAGATACTTCTTTTCTTTTAATTTTTTTCTTATTTTTCCCTTTTGTGCAAAGTGAGAAGTCTCACTCTCTGTTGTAGCTCACAAATTTTTTTATATAACTTTATGTAAAAAAAAATGTTATGTAATCGTTTGACTTTAAGGCATTTTCAAATATTATATTATATTATATTACATTACATTACATTACATTATATTATATTATCCTTTAAAGTAAAAACTCTAAGAATAGTATAACTATGTTGGGTACATATAAAATATTGCAAACTATGGTTTTGTAGTGTTTTAATACTACTACTACTACTAATAATAACATCATGTAAGAGACAGATTATTATTAATATTATTATTAGTAGTAGTAGTATATTTATTATATGTGTATTTTAATTACATACACTATATATTGAACATGTTTGCATATATTACAAAATATTACAAAATATTTCAATACTAAAGTATACTATAAAGTTTTATTAATACTACTACTACTAATAATAATAATTAATTATAAAAATAATAATAATTATTATTATTGTGTGTATTGTGTCTTATTATATATTTAATATATTTAGTACTAACAGAAATATGGAAAACTATGTATTAAACACTTACATGACATTTACATTAACGATAATATACTATAATATTTTAATAATAACAACAATAACATAATCATCATCATCTAATTGAGAGATTATTATTATTATTATTCATTGTTATTGTATGTATTTTAATAGTTATTATATATTTAATATGTAATATATTTAAAAATAATAGAAAATAGAAATGTGTTTTCATATTGTCTCTTATTATATTTAATATATATATATTTAATATATTTAATACTAGTAGAAAATAGAAATACAGAAAACTATATATTGAACACAGAGTATTTTAATATTAATATTAATAATATTCAATAATATTCAAATAACAATAATAATTATAATTATGTGTTTTAATATTGTCTCTTATTATATATTTAATATATTAAATATTAATAGAAAATATAAATATAGAAAACTATATATTGAACACATAGTATTTCAGTACTCTAATATTCCATAATATTGCAATAATAACAATTAATAATAATAATAATGTTGTTGTTGTTTTGTTGTTATTTACTATTATGTGTGTATTTTAATATTGCCTTTTTTATATATTTAATATCTAATATAAACTAGAAATATAACTAAATAATAAAATTTTTAAAGTTATTAATAATAATAATAATAATGTTATTATTATTATTATTGTCTGCATATTTTAATATTGTTGTCTTATATATTTAATATTTAATATCTAATATAAACTAGAAATATAACAAAATAATAAAAATGTTTTTAAAGTTAATAATAATAAAAATAATAATAATAATATTTGCTTAATATTGATGGTATACATTGTGCAATATTAGTATATCAGTGCAATAAGCTTGGTTATTGTAAATAACAACAATTAATTTGCAATAATTTGTGACATCATTGTGACATTAATTGTGTTTATCATTGCTAAGAAAAATGAAATTATCACCTTTTGTAGTATTTATGTTTCTCATTTATTTATATATTTGATGCAAACTTTAATGATAACACTTCATTTGATTCCGTTGATGTCTAGTGAGAAAATTGAGACAATATTGTTGCTTGTTGCAGGTCGACATGCCAGTCTGTTGTGTGAACATTTAGTGCACTCTGCACATTTCTGCCACATTTATGTGGTGTGAACACATGGTACTGGCGACTTATTTCGATACATGCAAACTCTGGACTGTATATATGTATAACCGATACATGTAATCATTTGTTTTGAATCGTCAGTATAGATGCTGAGATGAATTGTTGTGATTTGCTCACAGACGTAAACATGCGTGGGGACTGACTGAAGAGCCTCAGAATTGCCTCTTGACTTTATGATCCTGAAAGAAGTATCCGTCCTTCCACACCCACTTGACAACCTTGGAGCGCGACAAGGAACAAAGACAAACGATGCTAACAACAGTATGCTCGCAGAAACACTCCAGGCAGGCGATTATTATATTGAAAGCGCAAAACAGCTTGTAGGGATGACGTAAAACACTTCGGGTGATACGGTTTGGTTGTAGGCGTCTTTGGAAACCAATAGCTTTTGGCTTTTCATGAATTCCCTTAAGTGCCGTCCAGGCAACTTTCTTCCTGATGAGCTCTGACGCTCTACAGCTGTGCCTCGCGATGTGCCACCAGACGTGGCCTGTACCTCCGAGCCATGTGTTGGCGGTCGGCCGTCGTCCTTGGTGCCGAACAGACGCAGCTGTGAAAGGAACATCGGTCGCGTACGCACAGATGTCTTCACAGATGAGCTGAAACTTCATCATACATCAATACTTCCTCAATAAGACAACCTTCCTCCCAAGGCTGCTGATATACACGCACACAGGCAGCTAGGGCTTTCAAGATTTTTCGATTCGAGTACTCGATTAAAAAAAAAAATCCTCGATTGCATTTTATAATACCACTTCCGGTATTTATAATACCGGAAGTGGTGCATTCCAAGGACGAGAATACATGAAACGCATTATTATACTGTTTTCCAAGGCTGCGTGATATATTAAACCCATTTTAAAATCATAATAAAGCATAATGCTCCTGTGAATTCACAAACGCTACGGTTTAATTAAATAAATGCGCTTTAATTGTTTACATGCGGGTAGGTTACGTATGTGCGTCTCAGCTGCCGTTCCGTTCACAGTAAATGCTGCTTCAAATGAAACTGTTATAATTTACATGTGTAGAGCGTCTCAAACTCTATTTCTGCATATTGTTGTGAGTTTGGTTTTATTATAACCTTCATCTGGGAACGCAACGTGCGCCGTTTCATCATATTTGTAAGGTAAATCATTTATAAACCTGCGCAAACGCAGGAGAATACATTGATATCATTCTCAATGCTAACTGTTTATCGCGATTTCAAAATAAAAGCTCGAACCCTCAAGCTGAAGTTAAAACGTTTTGATGTCCACATGTTCAAGAAATGACAGTGGCTATAACATTTCTGTCGTAAAGAAATGGCCTGATATTAAAGATTAAGTCGACTTTTGAATTTTAAATGTTGTTTGGTCAATATTAAACAAGGATTAGATCGCGTATGTGTAAAAACAATCGCCTGGCCGTTGGCGCCATCTGCAGTCATTTGTTATAATGCCTAATGTACATAAGCTATATTGTTTATAATACATTATGTATTTTAACAGTTTTGTTTAATAAAACCATATGGCTACTTGCTTTTGATACTTTATTTGAACTAATTATTACTGCCTATATGTATTTTAAGTAATTTTAAAGGCTTTCGTTCACTATTGTTCACAAAAAGTATAATTATCCAAATATTCGATTAAACGTCAGAATAATCAATCGATTACTCAATTCCTCAAATAATCATTAATGACAGCCCTACAGACAACATATCATGTGATTTCTTCGCAAAGCAACGTCCGAATGCACGTATGATGCTCTGTAGACATTGATTGTAGGGGCAGATCTCCTCAGCGGTGTCCGTTCCCGACCCGATCGATGCGGCATCTCCGTGTCAGACACAATTCTGCCTAATTACACTAATACATCAAAGCAGGTGGCAGCGATGCAGGAGATAACGTCACGTCTGTATGTACACGTGAGGAGATTATCTGCGGTAACGATTTCTTGTCATGTTTGCTGTGTTTTTGATGGGGGATATGTGGATCCGAATGTGTAATTGTTTTAGAAATAGAGAGAGAAAGGGATGTCAAAGTGGGAGACTGTATCCCATGATGCATTGTGCTCGTCTTGAATTACTATTTTCAGTGGGACTACTGGAAGCGATGGAAAATGTGGTTGTAATAGTCAAGGTCAAATCGAAATTGAACATTTTGGATGTTCTGTTGCTTTATACAAACACATTATACAAGTTCTTGGGCTATTTTTTATGTAGGATCCTATGAAATCCATTAATGTTTTTTTCTCGATTCATCTTTTTTCCTATTTTATTTTTTCTAAACTCTTAGAATTAGCATTACAGTCTGCAAAATGTAAATTTTTTTAACTAAAATAAGAGGGATCATACAAAATGCATGTTATTTTTTGTTTAGTACCGACCTGAATAAGATATTTCACATAAAAGATGTTGTCATACAGTCCACAAGAGAAAATAATAGTTGAATTTATAAAAAATGACCTCATTCATTGATTCTTAATATTGTGTAGTGTGTTTGCTGTTCTTCAGAAAAATCCTTCAGGTCCCACAAATTCTTTGGTTTTTCAGCATTTTTGTGTGTTTGAACCCTTTCCAACAATGACTGTATGATATTAAGATCCATCTTTTTACACTGAGGACAACTGAGGGACTCATATGCAACTATTACAGAAGGTTCAAATGCTCACTGATGTTTCAGAAGTAAAAACACTGCATTAAGAGACGGGGGTGAAAACTTTTGAACCGAATGTTCAAAATGTGTACATTTTCCTTATTTTGCCTAAATATCATATTTTTTTCATTTAGTACTACCCTTCAGAAGCTACAGGAAATACATACATGTTTCCCAGAAGACAAAATAAGTAAAAATTAACCTGATTTTCTAATTCCAAAAGTTTTCACCCCCCGTTAATGCATCATTTTTACTTCTGAAGCATCAGTGAGCAGTTAAACTTTCTGTGCATATGAGTCCCTCAGTTGTCCTCAGTTTGAAAAGATGGATCTCAAAATCATACAGTCATTGTTGGAAAGGGTTCAACTACACAGAAATGCTGAAAAATCTGTGGGACCTGAAGGATTTTTCTGAAGAACAGCTGTCGGATAATGTTCCGACAATGTTGTGCATCCTTACTTAATTTTATTTTACTTAGAAATATGATGCCTTATGGAAGTGAAATGGGTTGTTTCATGTGAATTCTGAAGCATCTCTTCATGATGGTTTATTTAGAGTAAATAACCATACTCAGTTGAATCAAAATGTGAAATAGCCATATTTTGTCATGTGTAATTCTACTAACCAGGCCTCTGTTTGGATATATGTGTGAGCTTGCAGTTTCAGGACCACTGGTCCACAGCGCGTTCCGGGTGCAACAGTGCAGTCTGAAGAGGCGAGTCAGAATTTGCACGGCTCATTTGTCTGGAGAATGTGTTGCCTCGGGCCAGGCCTCGCACCCCCACCCACACCCCTCTCCATCCTCCGAGCGGCCCGTGGAAATAATTTAGCCTGGATTGTTTGGTGAATGTGGTGCCCTGTGGATGCATTGGTCAGCCACTCATGGGTAACTGCACATGTCTACTCCCAGCCTGCTGTTCACATGTAGGTCAAAGGGTCAGGATTGATTCACACCGTATCACGTAAGCATGTGACCTATTGCAGAATACAGCATTATAATAATGGTGTAGTCGAATGGCAACAATGCTGGGGTTGCAGGGTTCGTGCTGTTTTTTTTTTTTTTTTTGGTAGGTAGATTATATAATATGAATGAACTATAAACTTATTAAAAAATTACTATAATGTAAAACGTAAAACTGCTTTATTTATTTATTTAAATGACAAATATAAATATCAAAGCCATAAAGTATAACTAAAACTATATATATATATATATATATATATAAATTATTTTTATATATTTTTATAACTTTATTAATTTTTTTTTAATTATTTATTTATTTATTTATTTAAATGTACATAAATGATAGATATTTAATCAATAAATTATAATCATTAAAACAATGTTTTTTAATTATTATTTTAAGTTAATTTTAGCATTTAAGTTACTTAAAAGTATTGCAGACGTTCTAAAATCTTTAAAAATAATTTACACAACATTTTAGCCAAAAACCAAATCACAGACATTTTAGGCAATTTAGAAATCTTGAATGGACACTTATGGTCACCCTAAATAACGTAAAAAATTTATATTGCAGTAAAAATATATAAACTTCAAATTAATATAATATTAATTAATAATATAATATAAATAATATTAATTATTTGTTCCATAGTATTTATTTATTTATTTATTTATATGTAAATAAATGATAAATATAAATATTTATTTAATAAATTCTAATACATTAAAACAATATGTTTTTAAAAAAATATTTTAGGTTAATTTCCTAAGTATTCCTAAGCAAAAGCTTAAAAAATTATTTACTCAATACTTTTAGCCAAATCCTGGACATTTTTTTGGCAATTTAAAAACCTTGACCGGATGTTTTTAAAGTTATAAAAAGAGGACTTATGGTCACCCTAAGTAACATGATTAATTTATATTGCAGTAAATATATATAAACTTAAACTTAAAAAAATATAAATGTACTTTAATTTGAAAAATATTGAAAGGTTTTAAGATAATTTGGTTTTCACAGAATAAGTAGAGTAAAATGTTTTTTTTTTCTTAGTGTTTTTTTATAATTATGTTTTAAATAAATTCTGTATTTATTTATTTAAATGTAAATAAATGCTAAATGCTTTATTTCATTAAAACAATATTTTTTCAATCATTATTTTAGGTTAACTTTCTTTCTTTCTTTCTTCTGTGTAATATCATAATTAATGTCATAATTTAATGTAATTTAGTCATTATGCCAAAAAAAAATAAATAAATAATAATAATAATAATATAAATATATATATAATTAGTGTATTGTGTATAAATTTGTAAAATCCCTGACATTTAAGGAAGTTTGGAAATTGAGTTGTTGTTTTTTTTAGGTCAGAAAAAGAGGAGATGCACAAGAAAAGAGGATCTTTGAAATAATTAATGTCATAATTTAATGTGATTTACTTAATATGCAAAATATATATAATATATTTATACATTTTTCTAAGCCATAATTTGTGTAATTAATATCTAACGTATATTTCACTGTCAAATTTTAAAACAAGATTAATGTACTTCATCTTGTGAAATTCGTTTTCAGAGAACATATTTTAAGTTTATTTGTGTCTTATAGAGTTTTTTTTTTATATAGTTTAATTATTTGAACTATTTTTCACCCCATTTTCAAACTTTAGTTTTTGTTTCAAGCTTGAACCTCATTCATGTATCAAACAACTTCATCCAGCGTATTTTAAAAGCACAATCTTTGAACTCAAAGCTTAATACCATAAGCATTTCCCATCTCAAGTAAACGTGTCTTGTCTTAAGTATATTTAAATATGTTTTTACTAAAAAACAAGACCATAATGAGATGCATCCGCCAAAGCCACAATTATTCAGATGGCTAGTTAACTGCTCCCATAAATGGGTCCGCTGGAGTTACTTTAGATTTAGTCCCGGAGCAATGTCTCCCCACAGACCTGCCCTTTGTATAATCACGATAATTCCTGCAAATGGATGAACGTCTGTGCAAATCAAGCCCTCCACCAGCCAATTTACATGAATGAACTTTTAGGGAGCGTTTTACATAAGAACGGCTTACATCATACAATCCCGCTGCGTGCGAGCCGTTTCTCTTTCGCGCTCCTTTCTACTTTATTGCTCTGACAAGCACAGAAATTCATCCCCAAAATACCCCTCAGCCATTTCAGCTTCGCAAAACGCTGACAGTATCGTCTTTTAAAAAATCCCCCAACCGCCAACAGCAAAGACCATTTGTGCCGTATCTGTTTATTTAATGTATTTCAATCACCAGTGATTGGACATTTCGCTAAAATAAGGGGCGAAAAATCGGCTAGGGGTTTTGAATATGAATAGAAATGGATAAATTGCCACAGGACACTGAGCTTTGTCTGTTTGTTGGATTGGCAGAGAGAAGATTGCTTCTCTTATTGACATTTTAATCAAGTCTAGTGAAGAGATGCTTTCAGGGCGTCTTATTGTGAAGACATTAACAATGCAAAACTCGTTCGGTGTCAGGAATAGAGTACGTTCGGACAGGAAAATCCAAGACTGTCTCAATTAAACAGTGGATTTCTATTCAGAACGTCTTTTTCCTGCATTAGATTCACGCCGAGTCACTGTTTCATATTTTAAGACTAATTAAAAATGAAGGCTTCGGTGTTGATTGAGATGATTTTCTTCACAATTTGTCTCCATCATGCCTGTGTAGCGAAGGCGCCTCCTTGCAAGGGTTGGCATGGCAACCAAGGACAGGAAGTAAATCAGTGCCAGCTGAAAAAGCGGTCACCAAGGAGACGTCGAGCAGAAACTTTGCGCGGCGCCCGCTGAAAACGAGTGGGAGGGATATATCTGGCGCCCGGGAAGGGGGCGTGACTCGTCGTAAGGGGGCGTGTCCGGGGAAGTGATGTATTTGCATAGATGCTAATTTGAAGATGGAGCTCATTTGCATAAACAGTGCGGTTTGTGAAAAGAGTTCTGGAATACAGAAGATGCCAGATGGCCACTTGTTACTTTGGAAGTGCCTGTTCTTTTGCAGAATTACGATGCTTCAGTTTAACTCGTGCGGAATGGAAAATGGGAACTTAATTCAATTAGCAGGATTTGGAGCTGGAGCCGCTGAGGCAAAAGTTGTCAGGCGTGCTGTGTTGATTTAGGGAGACTGTGTGTCTTCAAGGTCAGTGGGAATAGATGCTGACTGATTTGTTTGCATGATGAAATGGTCATCGCAACATGATTTACTCAAATGCGACGTGATCCTGGGTCAGCGTCCTTTGTTGGTCATAGCCTCAAATCCAAGCACTAAACTTAACCCTGAAAGTCTTGGTAAGAAGTTTGTCCAAGTGAATGTCCTACTTGAGCGTGTATTTGTGTCTTTGATAATTAAGTTTTATGTGCATTAATGGGTCAGTCTAATTGTGTTGCACCAGCGACAGATCATTTGTCTAAAACTATGAGTTCTGTCATCATTTACATAATTTAGGGTTGCTTACAACTTTTAAAAAACAATAATAATAATAATTGTCTGTAAAGCTCGTTAAAAATCAAATTTTAGTTATATTATTATTATTATTACTACTACTATTAATATTATTTATATTATTTAAATTATTAGTATGTCATTAGTATGACCTTTAAAAATACAATTTTAGTTATATTATTATTATTATTATTATTAAAATTATTAGTATGTCATTAGTATGATCACTGGCTGTTAAGCTCTTCAAAAATAAAATAAAAAAATACAATTTTTAGTGATAATAATAATTACTGGCTGTAAAGCTCTTTAGTTAACTAAATACAATATTTTTTAATATTATTAATAATAATAATAATAATAATAATAATAATAATAATAATTGGCTGTAAAGCTTCTTAAAAATAAATTTTTAGTTATATTATTATTATTATTATTATTATTATTATTAAAATTATTAGCATGTCATTAGTATGATCACTGGCTGTTAAGCTCTTTAAAAAAATACTATTATTATTATTATTATTAAAATTATTAGTATGTCATTAGTATGATCACTGGCTGTTAAGCTCTTTAAAAAAATACAATTATTATTTTTGTTATTATTATTAAAATTATTAGTATGTCATCAGTATGATCACTGGCTGTTAAGCTCTTTAAAAAATGCAATTATTATTATTATTATTATTATTTTTGTTATTATTATTAAAATTATTAGTATGTCATTAGTATGATCACTGGCTGTTAAGCTCTTTATAAAAATACAATTTATTATTATTATTTTTATTAATATTATTAAGAACAACTGACTGTTAAGCACTTAAAAACATATATATTATTATTATTATTATTATTATTAGTTATGTTCCCATGCTAAATTGTAATCAAATTAAATTGAATTAAATTAATTAATTTAATTTAAATTAATCTAATTATTTTTAATTTAAAAATGTCATTAGTATGATCACATCTTTAAAATATTATTATTATTATTGTTGTTGTTATTTTCATTATTATTAAGATTATTATTGTTATTATTATCATGAATAACTGCCTGTTAAGCACTTTATATATATACATATATACAATTTTATTTTTTTAATTGTAATCAAATTAAAATAAACTAAAGTATTTATTTATTTTTTATCTAATTATTTTTATAAATTAAAAATTACAAGTATGCCATTTGTATGATTACTGGCTGTTATTTATTTTTGATGATTTTGTGTCTGTTTATTTATTTGCTTATTTATCTGTTTGTTTGTGCATTCATACATCTCTGCTATCCAGAAACCTAGAGTAAAAGTAATTCTCTTTTTCTTTTTTGGAAGTCATTCATCATCTGTACTTGGTTGGTATCGAATGCACTTTATCCAGCTGCGGCACTGGCTATGCTCTGCTTGGAAATGATGTTAAAGAGAGAGAGAATCCGCCTTTAATGGCATCTCCACCATTTTATTGCACCCCGTTCTCCCCTTAATTTCCATGCTGTAAAAAATGCAGCTGACCTGCTTGTATCCCGCGTCTCATTAGGCCGTCTGTCCCTTCAACGAGCTCCAGTATTTATATCACCCTTATCTTTCAGCCTTCATGTATTTCCGTGTTGTCATTGTGTACATCCAGACACCTCTTTTCATTTCCTCTCTCGCAGACTCATCAGGCGAGTTATTCTGACAGCGCTCGCCTCGTCTTTCTCTGTGGGGGCCTTCCCACCACTCTCCCTGCCAGTGCGTCTCCACCTGCCACCGCCACGGGGGTCTGGACTTGCGCGGTGCTAACAGATAGTCTGCTTTTGTTTTTGCCGTTGCCAAAACCCATTTCCTCGCCGTAACCTCCAGTTGCGACCGTCTGACGGAGCCCACATACTTCGTTCCGTATCATTCCCGAGTTTGAGCGTACAGTGATGGATGCAGTTATTTTCCCCCTTTTTTCTGCCTTTTCTCCCGGTTCTCGAAAGAGCTGCAGTTCCGCAATGCCCTATAAATGAAACACTGTTGCTTTTTACTGATTTGGCATGACTCATCCTTTTCATCCCTGTTTGTTAGTGGAACCAAGATCCTCCTCTCTGCAGAACTCACAGGATTACTGAGAGTCCTCGGGAGAAGCTCTCTTTACTTGGTGGACGGCCTTTTTGGGAGCTTTGTTTTTAAGAAGTGAAATGATCTACCTTGTACCAATGATTATTATTTACATTAACTGACTGGAATGTATTTTAATTATACAGTGGGTTTTTTTCTGGCCCTCGAATCCGTACCAGAAATTGCATTGTTACGCCAGTAGGTGGCTTTGTGAATTCATTTAAAACACTGATTCATTCAGGAATTAAACAAGTTATTAGGAATTAAACATAAGTTTTTGTGAATGAGACATTGAATTATCACTCAAATGATGTTCAAAACATTCAAAAAGATTTATTCAAAAATGATGCAAATGACTCTTTACAGGTGAGTCATTGCATCATAACTCTAATTATTTCAAAACACTGACTCATTCAGAAATTTAACAAATGTCAATCTTTATGAGCAAGTCTTTGAATCATTTTTCAGCTAACTGATGGAATGAAGCAAATGAGTGAGTCATTGAAGCATTCACTCATACTATTCATTCAGAATCACTTATTGAATCATTCTCAATCGTTTATTTTAAAACATTAATTTGCTCAGGAATAAAGTAAATGACTCTGAGTCATTCATCCAGTTTGTTCAAAACATTGATTCATTGAGGAATGAAGCGCTATGAGTGAGTCACTGAAGAATTTACTCATCCAGTTTATTAAAAAACACTGATTCATTCAAAAATGATGCAAATGACTCTTTACGGGTGAGTAACTGCATCATAACTCAACTAATTATTTCAAGACTGATTCTTTTTTCAAAAAAATTAAACAAGTTACCATCGTCATGAATGGCTCTTTGAATCATTCTCAGACAGTTTGTTCAAAACATTGATGAAGAATGAAGCAAATGACACTTTATGAGTGAGTCATTGAAACATTCACTCATACTGTTTATTCAAAATCACTTATTAATTTAGGAATAAACTAGGGACCATCTTTATGAGTGAATTATTAAATCATTCTCATTCATTTAGTTTAAAACATTGATTTGCTCAGGAATGAAGTAAATGAGTCATTCACTCATCCAGTTTGTTCAAAACATTGAGGAATGAAGCGCTATGAGTGAGTCACTGAAGCATTTAATCATCCAATTCATTTAAAAACACTGATTCATTCAGTTATAATGCAAATGACTTTACGGTTGAGTCATTTCATTAACTAATTATTTCAAGACTGATCCTTTCAAATATTAAACAAGTTGCCATCTTCACGAGTGAGTCTTTGAATCATCCTCAGGCAGCTTATTTAAAACATTGATGGAATGAAGCAAATGACTCTGTGAGTGAGCCACTGAAACGTTTACTCTTTGTTTACATTTACTGTTTGTTCAAAAACACTGATTAATTTAGGAATAAACAAGGGACCATCTTTTTAAGTGAGTTATTGAATCATTCTCAGTCGTTTAGTTCCAAACCTTGATTTGCTCAAGAATGAAGTAATTGACTCTAAGTGAGTCACTGAGGCATTCACTCATCCAATTTGTTCAAAACATTGATTCATCGAGGAATGAAGCACTAATTTGTTTAAGAATGTCATTACTTTGGTTGATTCTGCTGTGTCTTTGTATGGAAATGTTTTTGTTAGGCAAAGCAAAAAATAGACAAAGTAACTAGTAATGTTGTGGAATGTAAGTTATAAATATTAGCAAGAGTACTCTGGCTTGTGTGGTATTCCTGGTCTTGTTGCACCTGACCGTAACATCCGAAGGTTACCGCTGTTGCTGCAGGTATCTTGGTGATTCTACAGTCCATAAGCTGTTCATCCGGCTGTAGATGGATGACCCTGTGGAGAACTTTCCATCCCGCTTTCTTTTATACGAAGCAATTCCCAGTCTTGTAAACCAATGGTTGAACTATCATAGTTTATTGATGCTATCCAGCATACCTATGAATTGTGCTCCAGCTGGCCTGCAGATAAATGAAACCTGGCATAGGGCCTCTCTCTCTGACTGTGCTGAAAAATCTAAAGGAGATCTTTTATTTTCTTAATACCTTAGGTTTTTGAATAGAGCAGTTTTGATACGACGTGTTTGTTAAATGACAGCATTACTCACGGCTCAGCATTACCCGCTCCCGTCAGCATCACTGGCATCTGTGGCCCGGCTGTCATCTGCATGTATGTTGCCAAATGACGAGCCAATGCACATGTGGAAGCCTTCTATTTTTGTTTTGTTTCTCTTGTACTTCCTCTTCACCTTCCCCTTCCTGCTCTTCTGTTCTTGTTCTAGTTTCCTTCCCCTTACTTCCTATTTCCCTTACTCCTCTTCTGCTTCATTATCCTCTCCTTCTTTCATTCACCCTCTTCCTTTTAACATCCTCCTATTCTCTCATTCTCCCTTGACTCTTTTACTTAATTTTCCTCTTACCATTTACTACATCTTCCTCCTTTTCTTTTTCCTCCTTTCCTTCTTCCTCGACTTTTCTTACCCCTCTTCTGCTTTATTTTCCTCTCCTTCCTCCTCTTTTGCTTTCTTTTTCCTCTCACTTCCTTCTTCCCTTACTCCTCCTCTTTTGCTTAATTTCCCTCCTTTTCTTTTTCCTCTTCCTTCTTTCTTTTCCTTACTCTTTCCTCGTTTTTTCTTCTCCCTTCCTACTTCCCTTACTCTTTTTCTGCTTTATTTTCCT
>JAHKKF010522287.1:0-17664 GCA_019740295.1 Labeo calbasu
TGTTTTATTCCATTGCATTCAACAAACTGTGAACTCACATTCAGAACTTGAGTAAAATGTTGTTTTACCATGACGCTGAAGATCAGTGCAGGAAACACTGATTCACAACACAGAAAGAAGACCATTGTCAGCTTCACTGGGAAAAACAGAAGCGTGAATTTTCTTTAAATATTTAATGCAAATCAGCCACTTTTACAACCCGTAAACCAGCATTTCTCATGCAGATCCACATCAGCACAAACATACTGTACACAGGGCCGCCTGTAGTGTAAATGACCTTTATTTGGACTGAGAATCATCTGCTTAAAAAACAAACACAAACCTGACATAATGAACCCCCCCACATCCCTTTCAACTCCCCGGCCACATGATCCTCTCATCCAAGTCGGCCACAAAGCCGCACGGTGCTAAGAAGCACCCACTTTTAAGAGTCACTTGGACAAATATCTAATGGGGTTTTCCCCCCACAGTCTGGCAAGAGCTCCATCTCCATTCCCAGTCCAATTTCCAGCTGCCTGTTGTGCAGGACGCAACACTCACTAGCCCTTCAGTCCAACTCCGAGCCGGACGTCTTCCTCTTTTTCTTTTTGCTGTGTTTCTTATGCTTCTTCTTTTTCTTTTTCTTCTTAGACTTGTCCTGTGAATAAACACAAGATAAAAGCATAGCCATTATGAAGTTCTGTTTAGCGAATCCACTGAATAACATTTCTGTGAGTGATGCAGGTAGCATGTTCAGTCATTTCCGCCCTCATGTGGACAAAAAAAACAAGCTGACATAGAAAAACTTACTGTGATTTTCTCCGTCTCTTCAATACTGCGTTTTTTCTTTTTGGACTCAGCCTAAAAAACGAACACGTTCACAGATGAGTTTAACATGTCACATGGTACCTGCTGCACTAAAACCGTTTAATGACACATATTAAGGTCACAAAGGGTTTAAACACAGTCTTACATCTCGGTCAACATCGGACTCATCTGAGGACTCTGAATGACTCCTTTCAGCTTTCCTCTTCCTTCGGCCATCCTTTTCATCCTTATTTAATCAAAAACAATAAAAACAAGTAATATTGTAAAACATTACAATTTAAAATAAAAGTTTCTATTTTAATAGATTTAAAAATATAACATTCCCAAATAACATTCCTGTAATGGAAAAGAAAAAAGATTAATAATAATTTTACAAACACATACACACACATATACATACATGTATGAATATATATATATATATATTCTCCAGAAATCATTCTAATTACTCATTTATCATCAACAGCATTTAATAAAATAACATTATTTTATATAACATTGTAAATGTATTTATAGTTAAATATTAATTTAATTTGTTCTATTATGAATAAAAGCATTATTATTTACCCTCACACCTTTTACGAGCTTGACAGGTGAGGGGTAGATATGATACTATGAACTGTGGTTGTACTGAAGTTAAAAACTTCAAAAACTCCACTTTTGTTGAAATTACATAAAGGTGAATGTTCTTTTATGGTGTGATCTCTTTCTTTAATGTCTTGAAATGAGTCTTGAGTACCTTGTCTTTCTCTCCATCTAGTTTCTTCTTCTTTTTCTTAGATGACTCCTAGAGATAAAGGACATCAGGATTCAGTCTCACAAGTCTTGACAAATCTCTTTATTATCACCGGCAACTTAGCTTTTATGTTAATTTAATTCAGCACTCGAAATGAATATTAATGGGCGCAAATCAACATTGCAAAAGACAGCAATTTCTAAAAGAGCTGCCAATCTAGATTAATGTGTAATATGTTGTGGCTAGTTTCAGTTAAGCCAGCTACTTCCTTAACTGGCAGGAACAATCTTTTTATACCATGTAATTTTTCTTCCTTGCAGACATAAACAAACAATACCCTGCTATCAGTCTCTGATTCTGTGTCAGAGTCATCAGAAGCTCGCCGGGCAGAGGATCTTTTTCTCTTTTTCTTCTTTTTCACATTTTTCTTATCATCCTGAAAAAGCAGAAGAGCGGAGAATATTTAATCGTATGGTCATTTTAAAGGGATAGTTCACCCAAAAATGAAAATTCTGTCATTAATTAGTCACCCTCATGTTATTCCAAACTAGCAAGACCTATGTTCATTTTCAGAAAAAAAATTAAGACAGTTTTGATGAAATCTGAGAGCTTTCTGACCTTGCGTAGACAGCAATGCAACTGACATGTTCAAGACCCAGAAAGGTAGTCACGTTATGATACTCTCATGAACATGCATCAAACACTGACACATAAGTCGCTATTTTTGTTTTCTCTGTGCACAAAAAGTATTCTCGTAGCTTTATAAATTTATGGCTGAACCACTGATGTGACATGGACTATTTTAGTGATGTCCTTACTACCTTTCTGGGTCAGAAAGCTCTCTAATTTAATCTAAAATATCTTAATTTATGTTCCGAAGATGAACGAAGGTCTTACAGGATTGGAACGACATGAGGGTGAGTAATTAATGACAGAATTTTCATTTTTGGGTGAACTATCCCTATAACAATGCATGCAATTAATGTACATATAATTGTAATAATAAGCAAGACTTACATCATCTTCAGAGTTTGAGGAGGAGCTGGAGGAGGAATCAGAACTCGATGAGGAGGAGGAGGAAGATGAGGAATGCTTGACCAAACACAACAAAAGCAGAATTTGTTAGATTTTAAGTCACGTAAAACTGATCTGCCGACCCATGGATAATAAACAGGCCAGATGGATACTAAATACTCCACAAATGCAAATCCTTCTTCTAGTATGGAACATTATTTGAATTATCAGTTAATTGTTGTTTTACAGTTGCTCCAGATATGAAAATGGAGAGCTCTCCTCACCCTACTGGACTTTTTCTTCTCCTTCTTTTTCTGGAAAACACAAAGATAAATATCAGGAAATATGACAACAAACTATAATAATAATAATAATAACAACAACAATTAAACATTGTGATTAACAATTTATCATAAATGACGTTGAATTATTGCGATACTGGTATTTGAGTGCAAAAAGTTGGTACACATACACTACCAGACAAAAGTTTTTAATGTGTTTTTAAAGAAGTCTCTTCTGCTCACCAAGCCTGCATTTATTTGATCCGAAAACAGTAAAAACAGTAAAATTTTGAAATAATTTTGCTATTTAAATTAGCTGTTTTCTATGTGAATATATTTTAAAATGTCATTTATTTCTGTGATTTCAACGCTGAATTTTTAGCATCATTACTCCAGGTACATGATCCTTCAGAAATAATTCCTAATATTCTAATTTGCTGCTCAAAAAACATTTATTATTATTATTATGTTAAAAACAGTGGAGCGAAATTTTGTCAGGTTTCTTTAATGAATAGAAAGTTCAGAAGAACAGCATTTATTTGAAATATAAATCTTTAGTAACATTATAAATGTTTCATCACTTTTAATCAATTTAAAGCATCCTTGCTACTGACTCTAAGCGTTTGAATGATACAGTTTATAATATTACAAAAAAAATGTAAGATAAATGCTGATCTTTGGACCTTTCTATTCAAAGAATCCTGAAAAAATGTTCCCAACTGTTTTAAATATTGATAAAAATAATAAAATTGTTTCTTAAACAGCAAATCAGCATATTAGAATGATTTCTGAAGGATCATTTGACACTGAAGACTGAAGTAATGATGCTGAAAATGTAGCTTTGATCATAGGAATAAATTACATTTTAAAATATATTCAAATAGAAAACAGTTATTTTAAATAGTATAAATATTTCACAATATTACTGCTTTTGCTGTATTTTGGATCAAATAAATGCAGGCTTGGTGAGCGGAAGACAATTTTTCAAAAAATATTAGAAATCTTACTGTACAAACTTTTGACTGGTAGTGTACTCTTCAGCTGGAATATTTTCTGCCATCTTCTCCCTTTATAAAACTCTTTTTACTCCTCACTTTTGACATAGTACTTCCATTAAATTTAGGATAAAATCTGACCGTACTTGTATTTTATTAATGAGATCCCAGATTACTACAACCTTACCTCTTTCTTTTCCTTCTCCTTGTCTTTTTCTTTCTTCTCACCTCCACCAAGTACCTTCTCCCTGTTTTTCTCCAGTTCCTTCTTCCATCGCTGAGAAAAATGAGTTAAAGCACATCAGATCCAGAAAGCAGATCTGAATATACTGCAAATCCTCTAGTTAAAAAAAAATAATCAAAAATTTATACCTCGTTCATTCTGTCTTCAAAATCAGCCAGGGCTCTGGAGCCTTTCTTTTTCTTTTCCAGCTGTTCTTTTACCTCCTCCCTGATATGCAGAGCAAACAGAGACACAGATAAAGAAATAAGACCTTAAAAATCACATATATCCACAATCGATTCTTCAATATTAATCATGATCATGTCTTCATACCATGATGGCCGTGGTCTGCTGAGATAATCCTGAATGGTGGGGCCGGAGTTGGGAGCAGGTCCTCTGGCTCTGGCAGCAGCTATTGGGTTCAAGTACGCCTGAAACACATTAAATATTAATATTCATAATCTAGCCACAACATCATTAACAATCACATGACATGCTTAATAAACACACCCTTCAGCATCCACGTTTCACTTACAGGCTGCTAAGCACATACAACATATCATTATCAATTCGCTTTGGCAGAAAATCAGTTTTTAAAAGACTTTTTATATGCCAAGCAGAAATACAGCAGCAAACATTCTGCACAACCAGACGGTTAACATAAATGTGTGCTAGCCGAATTAGCATGTCTGAACCAGCCACCACATACAAGTGTACTACCATGCTATGTAACCAGTACCAACATTTCACAAGAGTTGTGCCAGACCACAAGCATATAACACCATGCATATCATATGTCGCGTAACCTAGTTCATTCATTTTGTAAGTGAACGTGGCTAATATGTGTAGCTAAGTGTTTTGACGCGTTAGCACTGCAGCTTAAAGGCCTCTTGATGCTTTTCCCTTGAAATATTAGGAAGATGCGAGTTCGTAAACTACCTTTACTTACCACTCTGTTATCTCGCTTGCCCATTTCTGCAGATTTTGCCTAAAACCTATAGGCCAAAATCTATTAAATCAACCTTTTGTTTACATGGCTCTGGTGCTTGCAATATCTCCAAGTGTACTGCGAGAATTTCTGAATAATTGCCCCCTAGCGGTTCATCAGCAGTACGCCATAGTCAACATGAACACTAGGAGGCGCTTTCACCTCTTTTTTGGAGAATCAATGATCAAAAGTGACAGAAAAGACATTTATAATGAAAAAGATTTCAAGCGAAAAATACCATACAGCACAACATTGATATATATATTATAAGAAATAATATTTATCGCTAATCAGCATATTAAAATGATTTCTGAAGGATCATGTGACAATGAAAACGGGATTAAGGGCTGCTGAAAATTCAGCTTTGCCATCACAGAAATGAATTATGATTTTTATTATTATTTTAAAATATTCAAATAGACAGTTATTTGTGATAATATTAAAAATGTTACTGCATTTTTGGAGGCTGTAAAAATGCAGCCCTTTGAGCATAAGAGACTTCAAAAACATTACCGATCCAAAACTTTTGAACGTTAGCGTCATAGGCGGAGGGTGAACCAACTCCAGGATACGACTAAAAGCAGCCAAAAACATCATAAACATAAAAAGAACCAAACATGGGTGTCATGTAGGCTAATAAAATATTTTTAATGGGAGTGAATTTGTATTTAATGTTATTATAATTTAATAAAAACATTAGAAATATAGATCGTTATAATCACTGAAGCTGTCTACACTGTGAAATGAATCTCTTACTTACATTGTACGTGCAACTGTGCTTTGTTGTTTATGAGAGAATTAAAGAGTTGCCCGCACTCAGCAAAACTCTGAGGAGTTTCAGCGTAGTGATGTGATTGGCCACATCTGATTGGCCATTGATTCCTAAGCTCAACAGAATCGTGTGTGATTGGTTGTAATGCGCAACACTGTATAAACGCCTAAAAAGAATCAAGTCGCAACATGAGCAGGGCTCGTATGTATAAAACTTATCAGAAATGCTCTTAAGAATAGTCTTAAACTTTGGCTTAAGTGTCAAAAAATTCTTAGTAAAAAGTACAACTTTTATAAGAGCAGGAGACTTTTATGTAAACTTTCAGTAAAGTCTAAGACCGGTTCAAGAGAGCGTTTTACATTAAAAAGTATATAAATTGTATTATTTTTATTAAAATAGCCGATCGTTACGCTAGATAAGACCCATTTAAACTACATTTTGAAAGTTCAAAATCGGGGCACCATATCAGTCCATTATATGGAGACAAACGCTGAAATGTTTTTCTCAAAAAAAAAAAAAAAAAAACTTCACGACTGAAGAAAGAAAGACATGAACATCTTGGATGACAATGGAGTGAGTACATTATATGTGAATCTTTGTCTTGGAAGTGGACTCTTTTAAGACCCTGCTTACACTGTCATCACCAGTGCATTGCTATATTTTTCTAATTTTCAAGCGAAAAAAACGTAATTACTACTTTTATTTTTGCAGTTAGAGAATTGATTTGTAGAGTGGAATAAGTTATTAACTTTCTTACTTGGTCAGTTACAAAAAAAATTGCTTAATCACGTTTGTATTGTTTAATCAATTCTGTATCATCATATAACACCAATATATCATATGTTCATTGGAAAGTGTGTGTCTCCTCCTCTTTGCTGCCATCTTGTTACTCCTAAATTAGGAGACCTCTCCAGCTCTCTTAAATAATTTAGGAATAAGAGTAAAATTATGTCATTCTTAGAATTTTGGCACACTTAAGACCAAAATTTTACTCTGAGCAGCTTTATACATACGGCCCCAGAGCTTAATTTAATGCCGCAATCCGCACTTTATATTCAATTTAACTTTGTTAGCAACAGTAATAGATTTAATTTGTTTGTGCAGGGGCATTTTTGTCCAATTTAGTGGCTTTTTTGCTAAGGCTGAACCTTTCCCTAGCCTTACACACGCTCCGCCTATGGTTAGCGTATGTCATAAAATGACCAATTGTTGCCTGAAAGTACGTTTTTACAAGTAATTGCTTGTTTGTAGAACTGTAAACACAATATCACAGTCTCAATTGATCTGTAGTGCCAGATATGCTAGTAATATCAAGCTAATGATCCAATGTGATTCAGTTTCATAAATCCGCAAGCCAAAGCAACACCAAGACTCCTCAGACAGTTGATCTTAGGCCTGCTTTCATAAAAGCCCTCAGAGAGACCCTAAGTTTGCAAAAAAATTAACGTATGAAAGCCCAAAATAAAAACTACTGAGGGAAGAAATTACAACACAAAGGGGGCAGGCTGTTTCTAAACAGAGAAGCCTTATCTTACCACAACCAATCCTGAGAGGAAGTCCCATGTTGTACATTCTTCCCTTTCCTACAATGCTTACAATAATGACTTGATATTCACTTAATGACTGTGGGATTTTATCATCATTTAAGATTTATAGACACTGCTACTTCTTTAACAATGGCTGGGACTGAAGCTTTATCAAATTATACCCACTATTCTATTTGAAGTTAAATAAAGCAGTTATTCGTATGTGGCAAGTTTGAGACTTAGGGAAGTGTTTTGTTCTCTCTCATCACAGAAGTCAATTTTACAACCCAGTTTTACACACTGGAATATTTATTTTACAAAAATATGAAAACGTCAGGCAGATACAGATATAAAACAAATGCAAAAGCAGCTTTTTTTCTCAATGGCAGCAAATTGGAATCTTTAGGTGGGCCAGTTTAATAAAACTCATACAGGAGCCAGAGCCTAAGACAAACATTAGCAGCAAAACCAGTCCAGAAAAAAAAAAAAAAAAAACAAAGATACAAAATACTACCATATCTCATTCACCCCTTTTCAAAGAAAAAAAAAACTAATATGGTCCTATAAGGGCACAATGACAAACACTCATTTCAATTTGGTTCTCGCAAAAATCGTACAATTCTTTGCACTTTACTGACAATAGTAGCTCAACGAAATGAATTTATCAACAAAGCATCTGCTTTAAATGTAAGAATGTGCTGGTTTAACAAGAGAACATAGCTTAAAAGAGATTAATTTTAAACTGAATCTCAGTATTTCATCACAAAAGGAGATACATTCTACTTACTGTATGATTAACCATCATTACTGGACTAATCATGACTAGATGAACCAGACAAGGCAAAATTAATGTCACATGCACGTGATCTACAGTACATCCACATGCGGTTTCATTGCTTAAAACAAACAAACAAAAAATATATAGATGCTAAAAGCAGAAGAATGCAAAATGATTTAGCAGTAGAATTACATAGTTAAACAAGACTTTCAATCAAAGTATTGAAAAAAAAAAAAAAAAGGTACAAATATTTTCATGTACACATTTTTCCGCCCCCACATCTCATGACAAAGCTGACCACATAAAATGCAAAATAACAATTAAAATACACCACAGATCGGGTGCTTACAAAAAAAAACAAAAAAACATCACTCTCCAGCCAATGTGGGAAAAAAGAAAACCCTGACCAACACCTCCCACTTCTTTCTAATCAATGTGCACAGTTAAAAGATTAAAAAACGATTACATAAATCCATAAAACAAAGAGCAACAAATGCTAAGAAATTATACATACATATTATGATTGTAAAATAAAGATACGTCATAAAACATCAGAAATCATTCCACTCAGTTTACCTGTTTTTTTTTTGGTTTTTTTTAAGAATAAGTAGAATGAACCAAATACACGTGATGCAGTCTAAAGTGATATAACACTTGATTATCAATGAATAAAATATAATTAAGCTGCTGAAAGAGAGTCATATTATAATGGTAATAATTCATTTTCATTACACAGTGTCTGTGCAGCAGCTGAACAGAATGAAAACATTGTGCACATTGATTAGAATATGTATTCACGGTGGATGATTTAGCATATTACATTACTGTGATTTAATGGATAGAATTTTCCAGCTTTATGATTTTTAAATTCAAAGTATTCTCTGTCTGGAGTACATTATAAATTATTTAAGTCATAATGGGAAAACATTATAGCAAATGTAAAAATGGTAAAATATAATACAATTAAAATACAATAAAAAGAAACCCAAATATTATAACAGAATATTTAAAGAGACACTTTTATTGTTACCGTTCTCTTGGGAACAAGTTTGCCTAATTGATTACAGTTGTTCACGTCTGCAGTGACATGAGGTGTAGCACCATTAGTTCATCACTGTCCAATAAAAATTTGTGTATTACATTGACAGAATGCCTTCAAAAGCATTACAGTCAACTAAAAAAGATGAAATGTCAATAAATAAGGGAGCAAAACATTATGTACCAATGTCCAGCAATTTCAAGCAGTCTCAAAAGTAATTTGCTTAAAATGGTATCTGATTCCACAAATCAAATAGATTTTAAAAAACGACTAACTAAAGCAAATCATTTCAAACAACAAAACAGTTGAAAAATCCACAAAAAAAAGCATATTTTAGGGGAAAAGCACTGAGATGGGCAAATATCAAAGGTGCTATTTTTTTCAGCATGACATCATGCTAAAATTCAAAATTTCATCACTAACAAGAACGGGTCGTACATTCGAAAGCCTAACATTTAGTACATTTAACACTATGAATTATTCACCAGACTAACCAAGCTCAAAAAACAGATTAGTTCTATACAAGACCCACAAACATAAAGGCATACAGTTACATTGGTTTACATTACTTGATATCTAATGCCCTCTGAAATCACCAAATCCAATCACAGACTTATTTGGAGGAGGGTAAAACTGTGCCAGCGTAACGTCAGTTCAGTGGAGATTTTAAAAATGGTGGTGTCATACACCAATCACAAATTCACTTGTTAGCTTGATGCATTGAGACAACAAACATCACAGAATATTTGTGAAATCAAAAACGTTAACAGTACAAAAGTTGCCGCACGACAGTGATCTAATACATAAAATATAATATTAATATTATTAATAATAATAATATTATATAAATAAAAGAAAACAAATGCTGAAATGACCATCTGCATCCATTCAGATTTATGGAAATGCAAGTGAACGACATAAATAACCCAATACTATTGTATCCGGAATAGCTTTGAGACCATAATCGATAAGGACTACTGTGAGATTAATGGTTAAGCTAAAACCTGAACCCTTGTTGAATCTAAAACTAGTCATAAATAGACCTGAGCATGGAATGCGACAGAATGACTTTACTGATCCTGAGAAAATGAATCAAGCATCAGTGCTTAAACGGATAGTTCACCCAAAAACG
The DNA here is from genome assembly GCA_019740295.1 of Labeo calbasu. Lineage (NCBI taxonomy): Eukaryota > Metazoa > Chordata > Actinopteri > Cypriniformes > Cyprinidae > Labeo > Labeo calbasu. Next base: position 10,292 of record JAHKKF010522287.1, read on the forward strand.
AACATTCTTTCAGCATTTTCTCATCCTGCTGGGTGGTTTGACCAAGAATCTGTTTCGCAGTTTCACGTTTTATCACGGTTCTCCCCCTGACTGAAAACAAGAAACTGTTGCAGAACCTCTGCATTTTAATTACAATCCAAACAAACATGCTACATGCAGCATGAGCAGTTTTTGATTCAAGTTAGATTGTATAATTTCAAAACTTGAAGCAAAAACAGAATGCTCTGACCTTAGTTTTGTGAAATTATGCTACAAAACGAAACAAAAACTGCAAACGCGCTGAATGAGTCGCAAATTCACTTTCTGACAGCAGGTGGCGCTAATGGAACAACAAGGATAGAGGTTTCCTCGTTACTGCTGTGAACAAAGCAGGCTGCGTTCAAATGCTACTGTTGACCTTATACTTCAGAGAAACAAGCGCGACACCATCTTTAGAATACTGTCTTTGAACTTCCGTTTGGCATTGCTGTTTAAGAGTAATTTAGCTGATAAAGTGGATTTATGTATTGTACAGTTAGTTATCATGAGCACTGTAATGTTTAAAGCAGATGTCTTAAATGTCGGTAGACCAGGACGGTTTTAAAACACGCGCGGTTCATTCATAAATCTGTCAGATCGCTGTGGAAATACAACCGGAAGACAGAAGACGGCAAACGCAGCGCGAAAAGAGGCAGGGCTAAATACGGTCAATAAGGAGGTAAGATGAAAAGAAAAAATCATTTAAACTTTTCTGAAGACCGTCAGTTACCATCCTAGGTACATTCATATAAACCCTCAATTCAATATTTAGGACTTTATTCCAATATTTCACGCATGGTGAATTTGCTCTGCCTGCTATAGTATTTTCTCCTCATTGCGTTCGTCTTCAACGTCTCTGGACTCTGTTAACGGCTGCCTAATGGACGTTTATTTGCTCAGTTAAAGAATTAATTGTGTGTTATTAATAGTTTTCCAACCATTAGTCTGAAGTGTATGCAGATAACAGGGATCTCCTCTCAATTCACCACGCACTTGTACCGGTAAGTTATGTCATTTTTCATACCGTGTCAGTAATTGAAACCAGTTTACTACCCTCATGTCGTTCCAAACCTTTGTGGAACACAAAAAGACATTTTGAGAAATGTCTCAGTGTTTGTTTTTGTCTATACAATGCAAGTGAAAGGTAACCAAAACTGGTTGGCTGCCAAAAATCTTCAAAATACCTTCTTTTGTATTCCATGAGAAGGTTTGGAGCAGCATGAGGGTGAGTAAATGACGACAGAATCTTTATTTTTGGGTGAACTATGCCTTTAACTGTGTGAATGTTTTGTAGTACTAGTTACAGTGCCTGCCTACAGCTTCCTCATCCCTCATCAAACATCTTCACCTGGATTTACCAGGTGAAATGCTAAATTGTGAAGCAGCGTCCGTCCTTCCATCCACTTGTTCGGCACTGAAAGCAACCCATCTAGCGGATATTAATCTATCCAGACAATTAAGTGAAAATGGAAATGGAAGGATGTAGAATTGCATGTACAGAAGGACCTGGACTTAATGAATTATGGGATAATACGTTACTCTCCGAGCCTCGAACGAATCTCGCAACCTGACCTTGAACTTAACACTCGCCAACTCTATAGCTACTTTTACTAAACTTTCAAAACTACACGCTAACTCTTTCATACACGTATTCCTGTTATCCTTCTCAGCTTGTTTCTTCTCTAAATCAACCCTAAAGTCAACATGCGACCCGGCGCGGGTCATCCTTCGGCTACGTCGCGCCACTAAATCCCTGACGACAGGGTGCAGACTGTTTGGTGTACGTATCGACAGTCAAAAGTTTTCTACAACAACCTACACCTTCAAGTTCACTAAAAGTAAGACATGCCAAAAAAGTGTCAACAATCAACACTGACATAATAAAATAAGTGAGCAGGATGTGGAATTTATATTGAAGAAAAAAAAAATACAAGTACATTATAATAATGTCATGGAAATATGGTGTTAAATAGTGCTTCGGAGCGTTTGGTAGCTCTGTCCTGGACGATTCAAATGACACCAGGATGCTGTGAAGAAATGCCATATTAAATAGAGCACTAAATGATTCTGCGTGTCTGTGGTTATGCAGTCTGTCATCAAAGCAAAAAGTCACATGAGGAGACGTGTCCACACTCTCCTGATGAAACTGCAGAGTAACAACGTGGCAGAAAACAATTCAGAAATCCTCCTGGATTGTGACTAAGAGGACTTCGAAAGTGTGAGCTCCAAAAAAAAAAAAGAAGTGAATTAGCGATTATATCTTAAAGTGTAAAATAAGAGGTTCCGTTCAACGGGCCTGAATTGGCAGTAGTTGTGGTTCTACATTTGCTTAATCCAAGTGAGACTGACACGGCCCCACATAAGACCTTGCTGTTTCAAGGCAGTGATGTGCAGCTAAGACTCAGTTTAGACCTGTACATTGCATTTATGCAAACAGATGGACGATCCCTGGCAGTGTTATGGTGCGGCTTCAGATCCGAGAAGCACATTTTCCTCTGAGCAGACAAACTTCCTTTGAGGAAGGTGGGTGGGAGACGAGAGCAGCTTCTGATATTGTTAAACATGTAATTCCAGGCAGCATGTTGTTGATCCGTATTAGCTGGCAGTAGTGAGGGCAAAGACAAAACACCATCGACCAATAGTTGCGGCGATATTTTTCAAAGCAGCATGTGACGAGATGCTATGGAAGACTAGTTCATAGGGGTACTGGATGGGGGTCTTTGTCTACAGTGGGAAACCACGTCTTTTCAAGCAGCTCTCTCCTCCAGGGAGGGCTTTTTGCTGGGGAAGGGTTGGGCGTACAGACTCTTGCTGGTGCTGTCGAGACTCTGGAAGTATGGGTGAGACAGTGCATCGTAAGCCGATATCCTTCTGGAGGGGTTAAATGACAGGAAACGCTGTGTAGGGAGGAAACGAGAAGAGAAAACAATAAGTAAGCAGTCTATGGTGCTATTATAAAAAAAAAAAAAAAGATTCATGTGCTATTTGTGTCCCTTATATTTACTGTGTACGTCAATACTGTTACCATTTTAAGGCATTATTGCATCCCCAAAAATACGAAAAATCTACTGGAATTTATGCAAATGCAATAATTTAGTTCAAGATAACACAATGGCAGTTTATTCTATGGTTTCATAGTGTGAATCTACAATAAGTGTCAAGACATTTAAAATATCCTCAGTGTTGATATCTGCTGCTTACAAGTAAAAGTGATTTGCCCAGCTCATCCATGTCAGGCACCAGGTCCTCTATGGGCTGGGGAGGGCGAGGGGAAAAGGCACTCTGTGGCAAGCCCACTTCCTGTGGCCAGTCCTCTGGAGAAGGGACCCCCACCACACTGGAATATTACAATCAAAACAATCAGTTATTGGAATTTTAACTACATCTCAATACAGTCTTATTACGCAGTTCTAACAAGTTATTGTTGGAGTTACTAGACCATTGTTGTACTTCATACTTACTCAAAAATCTTGCCTAACTGGTCAACATCAGAGTTTCCACGGAAAAGAGGGCTGAAGAAAGAGAAAGAGTGTGGTTAAAAAATAAGCCTAAAAATGAATAAATAAAACCAAAACTAAAATAGACTAAAACAAATGTGTTAAATAAAAATAAAATAATTTTGAATAAATAAAAATAAATACAACCAAAACTAAAACAAATTAGTTAAATAAAACTAAAACATTGATTAAATAAAACAAATGAATCCAAAAACTAAGAATAAATAAATAAATAAAATTAAATTAATAATCCTGAATAAATAAGCGCTATGAATGAATAAACTAAATTTAATTTATTTAAAAATAAATAAATAAAATCGGTGACACTTTGCAATGTGTCATTTGTTAACATTAGTTAATGTACTAACTACAATGAACGAACAATGAACAATACATTTATTAAACTAGTTATTAATCTTTTTTAATGCTAGTTAAAAATAGTTAATTGTTTGTTCATGTTAATTCACAGTGCATTAACTAATGTTAACAAACACTTGTGATTTTAATAATGCATTAGTAAATGCTGAAATTAACTAAGATTAATAAATGCTGTAGAAGTACTGTTTATTTTTAGTTAACTAATTTAGTTAACTAATGAACCTTATTGTAAAGTGTTACCAAAAAAATCTTGAAACTCACAATCAGTAGCTTAAGATGCATATGCAAAACTGCAGAGACAGTCATAAAACAAAGCTTAAATGTTTATATGTACGCTCTTAATTCTGCAAAAATCATGAACAGTCTCCTGCCTGTCTTCTAGAAGTGAAAAAGGCAAAGAGAAAGAAAATCCTTATAGGTTTCACTGTACAAATAAGGCCCTAAAGCCACATAACAGACATTGGTCCACTGTATATGCGTTGTTTCCTGGCCAGCCTGAGGCTGAGAAGATCTGAGGGCTTTTTCAGCACATGCTGGAGTCCACCCGCCTGGACCGCTGCTGGTGCCTGTGGCTTCAGGCCAGTCAGGACACCCGTGGGCGGGCATGCTTCCCTTGGCATGCACACAAATTCCAAGAGCCACAAGCACAGGGCTCAGTCTCCAAAACACACCACACAGAGTAAAAGAGAGAGAAAAAGCTATTTATCCCTGCCGTCTGCTTTTGCTCTCCACATACCTCTATGTGAGAGAGCAAAAAATGAACCGTGTGAAAGAACAGAACAGAAGCATGGAAATAAAGATATATGTGATTTGTGAACTATAATAAGCTCACTATCAAAGCCTTAGGTCTGCAAAAACCACCGCTTGTAATTTCCTGCCACCACCAGATGTCGCCCAACAGCAAGACAAGCAGCATGCGCTCTTTCTCCACAACCACATGGAGCATCAAACTTGATCTCAACTGTAATCAGACAAAGGGCCAGAACTGAGCACGTGCACGTTTCCTTATGCCTCCGTGATGTTCAAACACAATCCAGACTAATTTAAAGATTAGTAAGAAACGGACAGACAAAAGTCTGCATATTTTTCAGAAAGAATGTGACGTGCAATTCACCAACTTACAGCTTCTATACAGAGGCGTCTTTGTATGGTTGAGATGCTCAACATTCTTTGCAGGTGAGACGGACATGTCGGATGTTCCAGATCCCTTTCACTTTGAACCCGCTTGTCAAAAAGAAAACTGTCATTATCGTGCCTTTCACATAACGCATTAACTGCTGAAGCCCTCAAAGGCAAAGTCAATCCCAAACAATTAAAGGGAAAGTTCAGCCAGAAATGAAAATGATGCACACATAAGCCATCCTAGGTGTATATGGCTTTATTCTTTCAAATGAATACAATCAGAGTTATATTAAAAAATGTGCTGGCTCTTCCAAGGTTTATAATGTCAGTGAATGGCTGTTGAGATTTTAAAGTCTAATAAAGTGCATCCATCCATCATAAAGTAACTCTGCACTGCTCTAGGGCCGGTTGCACCAGGTAGACGTAAAAAAAAAAAGCTGGGTGTAAGCCCTACGCTGGGCTTTGCAACGTCCAACTTTGCGATAAATATTTACACCTGTTGCACCAGCTAAAACTACGTAGACAATGCGCGTCCACGCCAACACATTCTCCCGCAGTGATAGCGGAGACGACATCCACGCTGCAATGGCTACAGCTACTAATATAAAACTGAATTGCTCAAGACATCATAACAAGTGAAGCCACTGCGAAACAATTTCATTAACCAAATATTTCCGAACAAGCCCTAGGTGTATCTGAGTTCTCCCTGCACATTCCCATGACATATTTTTTTATTCTAACACTAAAAATAAAGGCGACAAGTTAAGTAAAATGTAATGAATGTAATACAAAGCTTCTTTCTAGATTTCTTTTTTAGCTGACTATCGAGTTTGTGTACAATGAATGTCTTTCCTGAGGTAAATGTGAATTTTACGTGACAATTACTGACGTCTTTCTGTAGCTGAAAAACCACATTTATAAATTGTATTTCGTGACAGAATTTTAAAGCTGATACGTTATTTCTGATTAAAAAGTAAGCACAAAACTTACTGCGATTATTGGATGGCAGGAACGCTGCAAATGATGAGAGGAATTAAAGACGTTAACTATTTCCAAGCATTTATACTGTCCCAGCAAGATGTCGAATATTAAGGGAATAATTTAAGACAGTTATATACCATTATCAGCATGGTAAAGTAGATTCGTTTCTCGTTGTCTCAGAGAGAATTTGTGCAGTGTTAGCCGTAGGTTTTTTTTTGTTTTTTTACTTTCACTTTTGGAACTCTTGGGCAAAGTTTTCACTTTACGCCTAGATGTAGCAGTACGGCGAGATGGTGCAACAGGTATCAATTCTATGCACAACTTAAAGCGCACTTTACGTCCAGCCTAGTCGTACAACCAGTTTATGCCCAGCTAGTGCAACCGGCCCGTGGGGCTGTTAATAAAGGCCTTCTAAAGTGAATTGATGCGTTTCTGTAAGAAACATATCCATATTTGAAACTTTATAAAGCGAAATCTTTAGCTTCCGCTAACTGTCATACACACTCTCGCGAAAGAGTGGCGTCCAGCGGATGACGTAGGCGTCACTTTTGGACGTGCAGGGTCCTCCATTGCTTCTAGTTGTTTCCATTATGGGTCGCATTTAATGGTTTGCATGCATTTGCAAAAATCATTTTATATAAATGTATAATTTCATAGATATTTTGGAGCACCCAACCCCACACCTACCCCAAACCTACCCACTTCGAAACAATATAAAACACACAACAGGCAAATAAAAACACAGTGACACGTATTTATTGCAAAAACTGACCATAGAAAGCAGTATATAAGTATTACAAACAAATCGCGTTGCCGTTGCATTCCAAGTCCTCCAATATCTTTATGCGAGAAACAGAGTAAATCATAAGGTTTTAATCACAATCGGTCACGAGACACACAAAAGCCAATGGCATTTCACAACCAAAGCTGACGTAACGCTTCTTCTGGCGGCAGTTTTTAAATTTGTGCTGGACAGACTACACACAGGTAGTGATGGGAAGTTCGGATCATTTTACCGACTCGGACCTTTGAGTCTCGTTCAGCAAAATGAACGAATCTTTTTTCGAGTCATTTCGTTCATTTTAGCAAAATATAATTAAAATGTTACCTGTTAACTCCCTAACACATCTACTACTTACACAAACGTTGATCACACTTCAAACAAAACAAAACTATATATTATCTGACAAGTTTTCGGGTTTGAGTCGTTCGTTCATCACCTGACAGCCCAATTAGCTAACCAACGCAGTCTGAGCCGGAAAAAGAATTGATTAGTTCTTCTCTCGAGTCTTCGGGTTTGAGTCGTTCGTTCATCACGTGACAGCCCCATAAGCTTAACCTATGCAGTCTGAGCCGGAAAGAGAATTGATTAGTTCA
>JAHKKF010522287.1:17714-29388 GCA_019740295.1 Labeo calbasu
GAGTCTTCGGGTTTGAGTCGTTCGTTCATCACGTGACAGCCCCATAAGCTTAACCTATGCAGTCTGAGCCGGAAAGAGAATTGATTAGTTCATCTCTGGAGTCTTCGGGTTCGAGTCGTTCGTTCATCACGTGACAGCCCCATAAGATGAACAAACGACTCTAAAAACCCGAAGACTCGAAACAGGTGAACTAATTCCAGTACAGAACCTAATAGGATGTTGCGCATGCGCGACTGAACGAATCACTTCCCGAGACGACTCGTTCGTCCCGAGTCACATTAAAGCTGTATGGTGGATAGAGATGGTGATCTCATCTGTTCCTCTCAGAAATCAATCGTTTTGCTTCGGAAAACTTGGGATATTAATACTTTATAAATAGATAGTGCTTGTAGTTGTATCTGCCTGTTATCTTGTTTCATATTGGCAAATGGTTAGGTTTAGGGCCAGGGGTTGGGTTGCGTGCTTATAAATGTGTAAACAGTGCAATAATTGTTTTGATGTTTACATTTAAAAAAAAAAAAAAACACGCCCCAACATATATGCAATAATGGCAAAATTATAATCCAATATGTAATTCAACTATGACGATAAAATTCCCAATGCCTTTCGCATCAGCATATTGATGGCAAAGGTTTCTTATTTAAAGCAATGGAGCCCCCTGCACGTCGAAAAATGGCGCTAAAGGCGTACCCTGTGCAAAGGGTCCTTATGTGACAAGTTGGAAGTGAGAACGTGTTGGAGTTTACGTGATGCCTACATTGTTGCTCGTACGACAGTCAACGGAAGCTAGAGATTATGGTTTATAAAGTTTAAAACATGGATATTTTGAATAAATATGGATATCGACACAAACACATCGATTTGCTTCAGAAGGCCTTTATTAACACCCTGGAGCCGTGTGGACAACTTTTTATGATGGATGGATGCACTTTACTGGACTTCTATTGGACTACTGAATATCATCAGCCATTCACTGCAACTATAAAGCTTGGAAGAGCTAGGACATTTTTTAATATAACTCCAATTAAATTCATCTAAAAGAATAAAGTCAGCTAGGATGGCTTGAGGGAGAGTAAATCATGGGGTAATTTTCATTTTTGGGTGAACTATCCCTTTAAATCAGACAAAAGCAGTTCTATTTTCTAACAGCGAGCCGGAGGAAAGATCTCACCTTAAAGCAGTGTCATGCCAAAACAAGTATGGCTGAAAATCTCTAAAGCACATTCTGCCTTCCCTTGGGCTACTTGTTAGTCTGAATGAATTAGTGGCTTTTTGCACAAGGCAGACATTATGCCGGGGCAGAGGCTTCCTGAGTGAGTGGGCACAGGCAGGCACACACCAGGCCAGTACACGCAATTGAGTCACGCTCCAAGTGCCAGTGTCTCTATCCACATTCCACCCGCGCGACCTCCGGAATGCATCGACGTATCTGAAATGATGAACACTGGCTCGCCGGAAAAGGTGCGCGCCAATGACGAATAATAGTGTCTGCGATACAGAAAACAAAAGCTTGAGTTTAAAACACACATGCAAGATTCTTGGAAAAGCGCTCTGTGTGTTCATGTTGGTTTCAAATGGATGAGGAAAAACTTTTATAACATTTTTAAGAGAAATAGCAATTAAAGGTAACCAACAATTCATAAATTAAAGAGTTATGGCAGCATATGACATTTAGCAACCTGAACTAATAGACTTTAATAGATTTCATAAATAATAAGAATCGGAGTTTATGCCAAAGTAATTAATTTCTTATTAAAGGTGCACTAAGCAATTTTTGAAAAACACTTGTGTGTGTCGGACTGAGCCCCAGTACAAACTTGTAGCCAATCAGCAGTAAGGGGTGTGTCTTATAAGGATAGAAAAGAACACCCAATTGCACAGGACAGATATTAGCAGATTGACTATAGACAGACAGAAATGGAAGATTAAAAAAATAATAATAAATAAATAAAAAAAAAATAAAGGAAAATATCAAAGGAACAAACCATTAAAAAAAAAAAAAAATCATGCAAGGGCAGTGTTGGGCACGTTTCTTTAAAAAATTAGTTATAGTTACTAGTTACTTCTCACAAATAGTAACTGAGTTAGTAACTGAGTTACATCATTATTAAAGTAACTAATTACCAGGGAAAGTAACTATTGTGTTTATTTATTTAAATGTTCAAATATGGATGTCCACAATACTAAATATGGTAAATTAATAAAAACACTGCCCACTAATCTACACTATTTTACTGTTGCTGTGGGACAATGTAAGAGACACCTTCCAGGGGCTAAATATCAGTTTACTGGGGTCACAAACAACTGAAAACGTGCCTCACAGACATGAGAACTACATGTATAGAAAGCTTGAAATGTCTACTTTTAAATGAAGGAAGTCACACATGATATCAACATGAGCTCCAGTTTTTCCTGTCTAAACTCATCTCTAATGTAATGACGCCCACAAGGGGCTTGCTTTTTAAATTTTAAACATCCACATGAGACGTGCAGACAAGTAGAAAAACTTCCGTAAACAAATGTGAACATTCATCAAGGCTACTTTTCGTTTCTGGAAAAAGATGCGCTGAATAAATGCGCTAAAGAAGCCAGAATTTACCTCAGAAGAACAACGCAACGAGAAAATGACAGTAACGCCGCATTACAAATAACGGTAACAGCGTTGTAACAGGGGAACAGTAATTTGTTTGATTACTCGTTTTCACTTGTATTCAGTTTTGACTTTATGATGCATATGAGCAATATCACATAAGTAGCAGTAAAGAACTGTCCGAGGTAAGGCTACTCCCAGTGAGTTTATGAGTGCTGAACAGCCACTGATGCCCTGAACCTCACATCCCAAAAAACACTGAAGCAAATTTTTTAAATAGACATTATCTTTATTAACAAGCCGCATATTTGAAGTCTAAACAAGTGCATTCTTGCCTTAAAAAAAACTACATTCCGTAACACAAAAACTGTATTATTTATAAAATGATGGTGGATTTGATGAGAAATACTGCAAACGAACATTTCAAATGGTGAAATGTTTGGAGTGCTGTTATTACTAGAATATTGCACTCCTCTCAGCCAGTCAGATTCAAGAACCAGAAAGAACTGCTGTATAAAAATATAAAATAAATATACACATTTGAGCTACTCAATTATGGCAAGAATAATACTCACAATTATTTGGGTCAAAACTGAAATGATCTACCACAATTACTGATTTCAGAAACATTATTAATTTATTTTTTTTAATGAATTTTTTTTAAATGTCTTTTTCTTAAGTAGCACGGGTATATTTGCAGCAATAGCCAAAAATACATAGTATTGGTCAAAATTATCAATTTTTCTTTTATGCCAAAAATCATTATGATATTAAGAAAAGATGATGTTCCATGAAGATATCTGGTAAATTTCCTACTGTAAATATATCAAAACGTAATTTTTGATTAGTAATATGCATTGCTAAGATCTCCATTTCGACAAATTTGAAGGCGATTTTTTGAATATTTTGATTTTTTACACCCTTAGATTCTAGATTTTAAAATAGTTGGACAAATACTTCTTATCCAAGCAAACCATACATCAATGGAAAGCTTATTTATTCAGGTTTCAGAAGAAAATTACCCTCATCACTGGTTTTCTAGGGTCACTAAAAAAAAAAATTTAATGTAAAAAAAAAATAGACAAGTAAATGAATGATAAATAATGTCAAAGTCAATATTTTAAAATAAATAACATAAAATAAAATAGATTGGTATAAATAAGATCAGCTGTAGCACTCTTCTACAACCTACTGAAAACATTTAGGAGGGGTAAATGTTCACTATAAGGAAAGGGTGGTGCTGGGTTTAGATAAAACGTGAACATCATTCCGAAACAAAATATAGCACAATAATCATTTTATTGTTGTTGTTTATATATTACACGTATTATCTCCTATTTTTGTGAGCGCAGCTTCAGGTTGTGAAAACCAGGACCTGAAAGTCGCCGTGCATCGACTCTTCACGCAATATGCTCAATCCTTGTAAAAGCGGAACGTCAAAAGCACTTTATGTCATTTAGAAACACTGACTGATCACTACATCCTCTAAGAGATACAGATACAGACTTGCATGAAGTATGTCTAAACTTTGTGCATTGTGAGCGATCTCAACAAAACAGCTAAAGCAAAACGTGTCAAAAGGCCCACATTACACAATCCTCTCCAGTAAAAACGCTGTCCCTTTAACAGTTAAACTTCCATCTTAAACAAAGCCATACAATATGTTGCTGACTGAGGCGCTCAACATCTTTATAACTCTCAGGTGAATCGAAAACCTCCATTACTGGAGTTGGCGCGTACAGCGCGGTGCACTTCTCAGACATCAGAGGAGAAACCTGGTCCCAGGTGCCCTTTAATCTGCAACAGGTGGCCTTTTAAAAAGCATTCTTAATCACCTGCAGGAGGAGAAAAGGTGTGCTGGTAGCAGCAATGAAAGCCCCCCCTTACCCTTCCACCCTCAGGCACTCGTGGAGGCTCGCCAGAAGCCCAACACAGTGGCTTTTTTATGGCACATGGCTTTAGAGAGTGGAAACCAAACACTTGAATGGATATAACTGCTGTTTTAGGGTTTCTATAGTAATTAACAAACGCAAAGCCACTATTTAAAACACGTAGTTATGTGCACACAACTAATCATAACTTTCCTATCTCAAAGTTTCCTATAGGATTATTGTATTAAGCACTGAGTCAGCTAATGTTTATCTGCCGTTCCTGTTAAGCAAACGCCATCAATGGATGGCGGAAGGGGCGGACAGGTGGGCCCGTTAGAATGTGAAACACAGGATGTGTGTTAAAGTGTGTCCGCGCTCCTGTGTCTGCGCTTTCCATTACAAATCTCTCTCTTCATCCGATTATGCACTTGTTATGGCGCGTCAGGAGAGAAAAACATCGGCCCACGCAATCCCCCCCCAGCGACACGAGGAGGGGCCGTTAATTCAACATCAACGGGCAGGAATGGAATGCGTCAACAATGCGTGTACACTTGTGAACTTTTTCAGACTCTTTTTGAAATCTTAAAATGCTTAAAATTTGTGATCAGTTTAATGAGAAAAATTGCTTCACAGACTTCATCTAGAATTCCAATTAAATTACACATTTTAGGTAACATAATAAGACTTTTGGACTACTTTTAGATTACTTTTGAACTAACTTTTTGATTTAAACAGGATAATCTTCTACCGTATCAGTTTAAAAATACAAAGAAACAGAAAATATATTGCATTCATTGTTATTAACAACATGAAGTGAATTAAACGTCATATTGCATCAAAGTTTCCCATACTGGGGTTTGTGAGTTTAATAAAAGATAGGGCTGTCAAATGATTAATCGCGATTAATCGCATCCAAAATAAAAGTTTTGGTTTACATAATATATGTGTGTACTGTGTATATTTATTATGTATATATAAGGACACACACATACAGTATATATTTTGAAAATATTGACGTATTCACATGTATACATTATATTTATATAATTTATATATAAATATTTAATATATAAACAACATTTTTCTTAAAAATATACATGCATGTGTGTGTATTTATATATACACATAATAAATATACACAGTACACACTCATATGTTAACAAAAACTCTTTTTTTGGATGCGATTAATCGTTTGACAGCACTAAAATTAAATTATACCTGCATGTCATATGACGATGAGAATAATATGTAGGGCTGCCTTCGACTGAAGATTTTTCTGGTCGACTAGTAGTCGTTCATTTTAAGCATTAGTCTACTAATAGACTATAGAATACCCGAGACTTGTCACTCGTATAATTTTAAATGGGGAAAGATGCAACGCTCATTATGGCCGCGAAGGCCCGCCTTCTTAATGAAGAGCCAATCGTTGATTAGTAAAGTCAGCGTGTTCAAGGTCAGAGACTGACATGGCAGAAAGCGCATCCTGTTAGCTTTCTTTAGTTTACAAAAGCGCAATGTTTTGTTGTTATTGTGAGTGCACACAAACAAACGTAGAGTCTTTACAGATTCAAAAGATGTATTACTCTTATCTGTATGGCCAAAAATGATGGAGTATTTTAAGTCCAAGTGATCGCACTGACGCTTCCATCTGTCATGCAGTAAGTGCAATACTGTTCAGCTTCCACACTCCGCACAGACACTTCAGTAGTGCACATTTTTCCGTTAATACACTGAGCAGCCATGTGAAGTTGCTACTACTTACATATTTTAGATGATAAGCTATTCTTGACGTTGATATGACAGGCGAGCATTTGGATGTCCTGCCCAATGTACTGTATTACCACATAGACAAGCTGTTAACGATTTCCGCTTCCTGTGGATATATTTTTCCTCCAACTAAGCAACAAATAAAAGTTTGATCGACCAAGCCACTTCTCGTCGACTAACTTCTAGCTGACTATAAGGGGGCAGCCCAAAAATTATGTAATCAGGTAATCAATAAAAAAGTAACTGTAGTCTGATTACGAGTATTTTACAATGTAATTTAATCTAATTAAAAGTACTTAATTTTCAGAATCAGATCACGTAATCCAGATTACATGTAATCGGCTACTACCCAGCACTAGTCTCATTTTAGTATTCTCACTGAAATAAGAAATCTCTTTCAGAAAAAAATATTTTGTGGACCAAATGTAATGAATCTTACTTTTTCTCTTTTTAGAGCTTAAATGATTATAATGCACTGCAAGCTGGTGAAGTAGAAGCCACAAAGAAAGAACCGTTGAACCGTTAAATCCTGCTGTCACTGGATTGAGCAGCTTTAATAAATGTGTCAGTGTTGAGTTAAGCAGTTGGAAAGATTCGTTAAACCACACACAGATGAACGGATCAGGTCTATAGTGCCTGTTACAACCACAGTGACAGTGACATTTTTTTTAATGTCAGTTTTAATAACCTCAGCCTCCTGCAAAAATGTGGTCAGGTACAGTATGGCATTTCTGATTTTTCTTATTTTGTTCTACCATACATATAAAACCATAAAATACAATATAAAAATGTATTTCATAAAACTAATTCCACAAAAAGAATTATTTATAGACTCAAGGGAAGTCATAACTCTTGTTGCTTCCTGTGCACTGGACACATGCAAGCAATCAGGTCATCCATGCTTGACTCATTTAACTGAGAATCACCCATCTGAATACTCCATTTTACTTTGTTTTATAGTTACAATGCACACTTACCGCCGTCTGAACATCTCAGCAAAGATGCAACCGACGCTCCACAGATCCACAGGAGTAGCATAGCTGGACTGAAGCAGCACCTCAGGAGCACGATACCATAACGTCACCACCTGCGCACACACACAAAAGTAATTGTTAGAAAAATTAATACACCACATACTCTTATTGACATGGCCTTATTAGCCATTATACGTGTAAACTGGTATTAGACATTGACTTTATATCCAGTGGCTATTCTTTTAGGCGCTGTATTGCATAATTGATTGGAATCAATTGTCCATACATCAGCGCTTGTTCTGTTCATATTGTATTTCTACGTTTAAACCAAATGCCTTATACAGGCTTAGGAGCCCAGGCAGACTCAGTATGCAGGATACTGCTGTTAACAGCTACAGTAGGGAGAGCCTCCAGACAAAACTCAGTGACCCTGCTCCAGGGTGGACGGCTTCCAGGTGCTTTCCCTCCTCAGCGCTCTCTCGCTCTCCTCCCAGTAGGCTCAGGGCCCAGAAACCCCCAGGCTTATCAGCCAAATCAGTCAGCCCTGTGTTTGTAAGCAAAGCCTGAAGCGTATATCAGTGACTCGTATCCTAAAACGTGCAACGCTGGAGGGTATGCCAAAAGAACTGAAGGAAAGAAAAGGTCACCCTTATGGCGAAACACAATGAAACTGACATGAACTCTGTTTATTTCTTGCGTTTGGGAACCCCTTGCAGAATCTATGAAAATGTGAATCATTTTAACAAAATAAGAGAGATCATACAAAATGCATGTTAGTACTGTCCTGAGTAAGATATTTTACATAAAAGATGTTTACGCATAGTCCACAAGACCAAAAAAAAGCTGAAATTATTAAAATAACCCCCTTCAAAAGTTTGGGAACCCTTGGTTCTTAATACTGTGTGTGGTTACCTGGATGATCTATGATCTGGCCTGTTTTGTAATGAATCTTTTCACACTGAGGACAACTGAGGGACTCAAACACAACTATTAAAAAGGTTCAAACATTCACTGATGCTCCAGAAGGAAACACGACGCATTAAGAGCCAGGGGGTGAAAACTTTTGAACAGGATGAAGATGTCCGACAAATCAGTCAGGCCTGTGTTTGTAAGCAAAGCCTGAAGCGTATATCAGTGACTCGTATCCTAAAACGTGCAGTGCTCGAGGGTATGCCAGAGGAACTGAAGGAAAGAAAAGGTCACCCTTATGGCGAAACACAATGAAACTGACATGAACTCTGTTTATTTCTTGGGTTATAAATATAAGATGCATAAAGAACGGGTTCGGTTCAATTCAGTTCGGTTCAAAATTAGATATCTCTATGCTTGTCGTACCATATACAGCTGTAAATGGTTTAACATCATATGTGACCCTGGACCACAAAACCACTCTTTAGTAGCACAGGTATATTTGTAGCAATAGCCAAAAATACAGTTTTATGCAAACGTTTGGGAACCCCTTGCACAATCTATGAAAATGTGAATCATTTTAACAAAATAAGAGAGGTCATACAAAATGCATGTTATTTTTTTTTAGTGCTATCCTGAGTAAGATATTTTACATAAATGATGTTTACGTATAGTACACAAGACCAAAAAAAAGCTGAAATTATTAAAACAACCCCCTTCAAAAGTTTGGGAACCCTTGGTTCTTAATACTGTGTGTGGTTACCTGGATGATCTACGATCTGGCCTGTTTTGTGATGAATCTTTTCATACTGAGGACAACTGATGGACTTAAACACAACTATTAAAAAGGTGCAAACATTCACTGATGCTCCAGAAGGATACATGATGCATTAAGAGCCAGGGGGTGAAAACATTTGAACAGGATGAAGATGTCAAATTTTTTTTTTTAATTTTGTTGAAAAATCTCCCCCTAAATAAAGGACAGTACTAAATAAAAAAATAACATGCATTTTGTATGATCTCTCTTATTTTGTTAAAATTATTCACATTTTCACAGATTTAACAAGGGGTTTCCAAACTTTCGCATAAAACTGTGTATTGTATGAGTCAAAATTATAGATTTTTATTTTAAGCCAAAAATCATTAGGATATTAAGCAAATGCCCAACAACTGACATAACAGTGAATCAATTCTAGACAATGACTACATTGTCAGCCTGAATTGAATGCAAGTCATTTTGATTCAGTATGTGAAACGTTCTAATTGTAAAAGCCAATGACTCATGTCACAATGGTCGGGGTGCGAAATATGTTCACGTTTTTCTTATGTATAACACTATTTTTAGTGAGGGGACCGCATGTGCTGTGATGACGCTTTCTTGTTAAAGTCTTCCTGGTTTAGTGGAAATGGGGAGGAAGTTGAAGGTATAATAAAGAGGATTAAAAAAACATTTTGGCCTCTTTGTTGCCATGTGACCACAGCAAAGCAAGTAACATATTCTAAAATAGATTCCTCTGGCAAATTTGACTTTATTATTAAAGTGTTTTTTATTTTTAAGAATTTTAGTTCTAAATCAGACACATGGTGACTCAAACCAGTTGACTTCAACTTAAATGTGTTTAGGAAAAAAAAAAAAAAACACTTTGATAAGGATAGTATACTGTTTATGTTGGCTTATCTAAATGCCTTCTTCAATATTAAACTCTTCTAAAAAGCCCATTTTGATTTATTCAAACAAAAACAATCATTTCAGAAGACAATCTGCAAGCCCAACTTGACTCTGTCATCTTCAATCCAAATACTCTGGACCAGCTGTGCTTGTCAAGTGCAATGAAACAAACCCTAAGCTGTTGTCTAAATGTACACTACCAAAGTTAAAAAAAAAAAAAAAAAAAAAAAAAAAGGGTATGCTGCTTGACTTCTAGGAAGAACCACATACCGCCACTAACTGATGTTAAGCTGAAGTATATCCGCTTGTATGACAGTGTTAATAAAAGGCCACACCGCAAGCCTACACACGTACTCATTGGCTCACAGAGCATCTCACTAGCAAGCTGCAGCTTAGCAAAGGTTAAGATACACTGCAGTGATTAAACATTGTAAACCCTCAAAAGTACAAGGCGAACTAGATGATAGCACTTCTGAATTATTGTAGCAAGGCGCATGATTAAACTCTATGCATTCTGCACATGTGAGAATGCATGCAAGAGCCGTGGTTTTCTTCGATGTATCTCTCACGGGTGACACTTGAAGATGGCAACAGCCTGTGACATTTACCCACAGAGTTCCTCTGTCAAATGCACATGCCACAGTTTGCATCATGACACCAAGAGTAGCGTGCAACGGCAGTGTACTCACGTCACCCGAGCTCACGTCAAACACAGAATATATGTCAGAGTGGCTGTATCCTATGACTTCAAAGAATATGCATGTAGCTTCTGACGTAAATTGAGAAAAATTAGCAGAAAATGAACTGTTTCATTAGAACTATCATATTACCATTATTAAACCAAGAGGATAGAGAGACTACTGTACACACAAGATGTAGCAAGTTGAAAGCAAAGCAAGTTATGCAAGTTTTGGGGAAGTTTAAAAATAAGATTAACCCATTTAATCCTGCAGACAACTAAATTAAGAAGCTCTACCACTGTACTATCAAAAAGTTTAGGTGCACACAGATGTGGTGCTGTTTAAAGGGACAGATCATCCAAAAATGAAAATTCGTGACTAATTACTCATGTCGTAGTCATGTCGTTCCAAACCAGTAAGACCTTCGTTCATCTTCAGAACACAAAATAAGATGACTGACAGCTTTTCATTTTTAAGGGAGTTTGTAAATGAGATACTGACACAACGGTTAAATAAACAAGTTAATATTAAGTGACTTACATTGTCAAACTATAAAACTATTGCCTGATGTTGATCGATTTTGTCATCAAAAATAAGTCACAACTGAGCCACTGCGCATCTCCATTCAAACACAGCGGTGTTTCGTTTATGAATGAACGTGCGTTTTTAAACAAATCCAGTCAATGATTCAATTTCCCATTCATAAAGACAATCACTTGCTTTATTCCTGAATGAATCAGCCATTCGAACGAATCGAATGATATTCAGTATTTATGTTAATCAGTAATTAAATCAGTGGCTTGCCGCCACCTACTGGCAGATTTAGTTTTATTTTTAAAGCATCTTTTCAGTTATTTAAATCATTTAATATTTCTGTATTCAAAATTTTATAACTTCAACATGAATTTATGAATTTGATTGTACACATGCCACCTCCGAGCCTCATTAAACATGAAAATACACCTACAAGCCACTTTTGTGTTCTTCTATACCATATCTGTAGTATAAAAAGCTTACAAAATATAATTTGTAAAAAAATTGGACAGAAGGTGACATACTTTTGATAAAGTTAGAAAAATGCCATTACAAAGGCCAAAAATAATAAATTCCCTGTAAATCACTTTAAAGGAGAACGCCACTTCCAGAGCAACAATTTACACATAATTTACTCACCCCCTTGTCATCCAAGATGTTCATGTCTTTCTGTCTTCAGT